>JAVJIF010026829.1:0-45046 GCA_038442645.1 Agave tequilana | reverse complement strand
AGGCCTATTTATAGGCAAGCCATAAGGCTTACAATTAATGGCATGAAAATCAAAGCCATCAGCCTTAATTCCCGCATGATCAACAAGTCCAATAGGAGCTGACATGTGGATTGCCACTTCGAGAAACATCGAAGGACACAAGTCCTCAATCGTCAACGCTGACTTGGCATTAAAAGACGAACAAGATCTTTAAGATGGGCTGCATGTAATGCTTAGGAAGTGGCGTCAGGCGCAGACTCAAGGTCGTGTCCACAAGTTCGCGACCTTTCATAACCCGAGCTGCGTTCCTTTCATTCCTATTGAAGAGTCCACAACCACGTCTCCTGAAGTGGTCCACAACCATTCTCCTCAGTGAGTGGGATCCCCCTCCATGACAATTCAAAAATTGCGTCTTGAGCTCACACCCATTCACAAGACTTGAAAGCTGCGTTCTGAACCTGAAGTGTCTCCTTATCAAGGACGTAAGTTCGCTCTTCAAGGATGCGCCCTCTCAAGGGACCAGAGTCGCATCTCTATTGAGTCAGAGCCGCGTCCCTACCTACCAGTTGAAGACCCGCGCGTTATTCTAGAGGGGCCCAAAATCGCGTCTCCACTGCAAATGAAAGCCGCGTCTCAATCATGAACTCAATACAGCAGCCTGAGTTTGGCCCTCTCAAGGGACCAGAGTCACGTCTCTATTGAGTCAGAGCCGCGTCCCCACCAACCAGCTGAGACCCGTGCGTCATTCTTGAGGAACCTAAAAAACTGCGTCTCTACTGTAAATGAGAGCCGCGTCTCGCTCAAGAACTCAATGTAGCCTGAATTTATTATTCGTAGTCGTACCCTATCAAAATGACTAAGAACTACATTTTCACAAACAGTCAGGTGTACGACTATGAAACTGAGTTCATCCAGGCAGTAAAAGAGTCTGAAAGGATAAAGACGAGACAAATTTGAGAAATTTTATTATTGACTCAAAAATGATAAAAGTAACACAAACGCTCTTATTCAACAGATGGAGTGTTAAAAAAAATAAAAAAGGGGAGATGGAAGGCTAATAATTCTGTTTCGCCAATAAGAATTTGTTCCCAGAGGCAATGCATCTCGTGCTTACGTGCCTTTTCAGCTTCCCCAAAGCTTGAACCCGCAACTCTTCCTTGGACAAGAATCTCCTCGTAGCCAATTGCGCCTGAAGAGACTCCAACCTGGAGGAATGAGCAGTAAGATTTTCTTGGACCTGTGTCTTGCAACCTCCAGCTCTTCTAGCCTTTTTCTAGCAACAGCAAGTTTCTGCTCATTGCCTCTCAATCAAGGTTTGCACCCTGGCAATAGTAATCCGAGCAGTGGTGTTAACTTGCTCTACACTCTGGATGACGATTTTAGATTCCTTTAAATCGCCAATCAGTCTTTGGTAGTCAGCTTGGAAGCGCTGGAGATAGCGGGCTTCTTCAGCCATTTGCTCCTCTATCTCTTTTCGCTCGTGTTCTTGAGCGGCGAGCAGCTTACTCAGTGTTGTCCGAGCCTCTTCCATTGAGCCAGCATTCTCCAGGGTCTTGAGCACCTTCAGGTGGCTCCCCAGCTGTTCAACCAGCATAAGACACGTCCTAACCTGCAAAAGGACTTCCAGTGTGACTGATGTTCTCGATCTGATTCTCGAGAAGCATCCGGGCAAACTCAAAGGAACTGCCCCCAAAAAGGACCAAGTCGACAAAGGACCTTATGGAAGAAAAAAATTGTCCACCATTTGATGTGCTAGCTCTTCCATGATAACATTAGCTGGAGATAACCCTGCTAATGTACTCCCAGACCCCCTTTCCATGACAGGACGAGAGACAGGAACTAGTTCAACTTGTGCAGGGGTGAGGCTAACAACAGGCTCATCAGACACTGAGGTCGTCGCCAATACCTCTAGGACAGTTATTGTTGTAACAGCTTCCACAGCAACAGAAGCAACAGCAAGCTCTATGGCACTGGGTTCCCCGACCGAAGTTTGAACTGTGCTATCTTCTACGCCAATGCAGGCCGCAGGATCCTCTATTTGAGCTACCCCAGTGCTTTCTGCAAACCACAACATTAAATGTGGTGGTAATGATAAAAAGAAGAGTATCCAACATGTCAGTATTCTCTTACAAGGTTGAGGATCTGAAGATGGCAAATCTCTGGATAAGCCACTTGGGGATGAGGGCTCCCCGACCTCGGCGATTGCACCCTCATGAGGTATCCCGGTAGCGGGAGCTTCGAGGCCCTCCTGCTGGGCCAACTCCTGGATCATCTCCTCAATATGAGAAGAAGTTGTGGCTTCACTAGCAACAACTAGCCCTGTAGAAGAAAGTCAAAAAAATCTTACAACTCATTCCTAACTTGATGGGGAATCAGTTCAGGAGGACAAAGAAAATACCTTCAGTATTGGTGATCCTTGCTATCGGCAAAACGTCACAGGGATGTATCCCTGTATCTCTTCCTCCGAGATATGAGAGAATTTGCTTATGTCAGGAAGAGCGGGTTCATCACCAAAATTGACTTCTTCGCCAAAATAATATCCATGTTCTTCGGACGATGAAGACGACAGTTCAACACAAGAGGTCTCAGCGATCGAGACCTTACCACTGAGTACCCCAGTAGTAGGGCTGGGATCGACAACCCGCGAGGTAGGCATCAATACACTGGGAGAACCCAGGTTATTGTACCTCCACCCTTCTCTCATGAACTGAAGAAGGTCCAGGCTGAGTTAAGATTCCCGGAATCTCAACGCCATCCCTCCCCCACCAAGTTGACTTCAGGTCGCTCGACCTCCTCAGCCATAATGGGTTTATCCACGAGCTCTCCCTCCTTCAGGATCACAGGACCCCTGTTGCGTAGATCGCGGGAGCGAAGGACAGGGACTTCTCCTCTTCTTCTTCCTCCCCCTGCTCTTCAACACCAGGAGGAACTACCTTGGGCATTAAAGCTTCAGCCTCCGATTCCCTCCTAGCCTTCTTTGGGATAGGCTCACCCTTAGAAGCAGAGCTACGGAAACATTTTGACATAGCCTGTCGGTTCTTTTTAGCAGGTTGCCCCTTAGGTGCTACTGTCCTTGGCTCCATCCCCGCTTCCCCTCCTGTTTCCCTCTCGGCCGCCCGTACTCGTCCATACCTTGCACACGTTTGTTAGACTCCAACTTGGTTTCATAAGATGCCTTGATGCTCTTAATGCAAGACGTATTTATTCAAAACCAGGCATCTTACTGGTAAGGAAATACCACGTGCAGAAACTAAGGCTGATATAATAATTGGGCGTCTTGTGAGGCAGGCTGAAAATAGCTTTTGTCCCTCTAGCTACACTGTAGTACCACGCCCGGGCACTTTCAAATAAATTTCCGCTAAAGTAGAGACCAGCGTTGGGGTTGCCGATATATAACTGATCATAGCCGAACTGCCGAGCAAAACGACTGGGCATGTAAGGCTCGATCATAACGAATTTTCTTGCTGGAAGATCAGATATCCAGGCCGAATATTGATCAGCCACCAGAAGACTCCCGATGGCAGCCTTGTGAAATCATCTGGTCCCGCAAGGTCGGCGAACTTATCCCCATAAGACGTATCAACAATCTCAGGGAAGCAACAGTCGAGCTGATAGTTCAAAATGTTCAGAATGGATTTCTGAGCAAAGAACATATAGTAGTGAGTCCAGCTCGAATTCTCCAGCTTCTACACGAAGGGAACAAAATCTGCAGAAAGAGGCACTGCCGTCATCAATGAAAGGCAGTGCATAACGTATCAGGCCATCAGGTACGTATATGGAAGCCCGATCCTGGGATTAAGGGTCTTCACTCTCGGCCTTCCTTCTGAATCAACCACTGGCCTGCCCTCAGAATCTACAATGGCCTCCACTTGGTACAGGCTTTTTACCAGAGCCCGCAATCTACTCTGAATTTCTGCCACCATCGCTAGAAGGAGAGCGATAGATTTCCCGTAGGCAAGCAAGACTGCCAGGTACACCACATCAGCAATGATTACTTCATGCGACAGCGTTGGTAAGGAAGCCCGCCAATAGAGCCCGGTAAGAAATGGGAACTCGGGCCTGGTGTTGAAAACTTTCAAAGACTATATCAGGCCTGAAAGCGTCCTCATTCGACTCAGTGGTGTAAGAGCTTGTAGATGTCCTCTTAGCAATTTTCTCGTCAGTGCAAGGAGCCAGACTAGTCACTTAGCTATCTTTCTCATTTATGCCGTTGAACAGATAGCTTGCCCAGGACATCTGCTTAACATCCCTATTCCTCCAGGAGATATCTACCCACTGATGTGGAAGTGGCACAACACTTTCCAGTATGTCTCATATACCTAAGGGTCCTCTTTCCTCAAGAGATAAAGCTCCTCAGAAGTCGAGACGTATTCTTCATAAGGACATCTCTCATAACTAGCCCCGAAACTTCAATAGCTCATGAAGAGCAAGCCCTATCTCTCCAGCTGGGGTAAAAAATGTGCTCGTCAGAGGATTATAATGCTCCAGGACACCATAAAAATTATGAAAACTCTGCGGGAGACCATACTGAATGGCCTTCACTGAATGATATAACCCACCTGTTGTAGCAGAGCCCCAAGCTCTACAAGAAAAAATCCAACCATCCTACCCCACCATGATTTGTCGGTAGAATGGACCCACCCTAGCGGATGAAAGTCAACGGGAAAATCACCCCTAACTTTCAAAAACTGATTGATGAAGGTGGCGCCAAGCTGAGGGGTTTCTCCTTTCGGATACTCAGACCTGACTAACCTGGGAAATAAACGGAAGACATCTTTCCCATGGCCAGCAGAGTATACTTCTTTGGCACTTAATTTGTCGAGAAAGACGCCAGAGACAAACTGGGAAAGAACCCAATCTATCGTACGATGAAGGGACATATGTTGAAGATAGGATAAGGAATACATCCTCTCTATATTGGGAAGAAAGAACCTCCTGTCCCCTATCTAACGGAGCCACTTGTAATCTCCATCATGCAGAATCCTATCATCCTCGTCAATGGCGTCACCAAAGAAGAAAACAGGCTTCCTTAACAGAGTGTAGGAATCCATCTCGAACAGCCCATCAGAGATAATCTCCCGAAGGGTCACCATATTGGACTTGGAAATCCACTCCTTTCGCTCCTTTGACTTACTAGTAGTTACAGGAGCAGTCTTCTAAAGCACGAAGGTCAAATTACGATCAGCTCCACCTACATGCTCAAAATGGCATTTCTTGGATAAGGGATTGGAGAGTATCGCACAGCAAAGAGGACAACATTTAGTCAGGAATCTGAAAGAAAATGGTTAGATGTTTGAAATTCAGACGAGGAATGAACCAGACGTCGAAATCAGCAAAATCTGCGTCTAGACTCAAAAATGTGAAGCTTACATGAAGCCCGCATTTCAAATTCCGTAACTTAAAAAAATTTCTAAGTATCGGACTGAGACGCGAGACTCAGTAAAACCTGGGCCTGGCTCTAAAGATGCAAGGATCACATGAAATCCGCGTCTAAACCTCCCATACTTAAAAAAATTTTGAGTATTAAGCTCAAAACGCAGGGCTCAACAAAACCCACATTCGACAAACAGCTACAGACTCAAGTTGATGGAGCAAAGACGCGGAGGTCGTCAAACCCGCGTATTTCCTACCAATTCAAGAGCTGCGTCTGAAAATCAAACACGAGCATGAGCCTCGCGTTGGCTGTTCACCTTCAAAAAAGACTTAAGAGTTAAGAGAACTTTTTAAGTCTCTTTAATGGCGGAAACAAGTTCAGATGCCATTTTATTACCTGAAATGAGGGCCTCCTGCGTGGAAGAACCGCCCATTTGAATCTCTGGAGCGATAGCGCTCGAGGATGAAGAAGCAGGTTTGGTCTTCGGTGCCATTTCGACCGTGAAATCGGTGCTGAAGACGATAAAACTGGAAAAGAGCTTTTAAGCTTTTCTTAACCCTCGATAAAAAGCTCAGTGAAGAAGAAGAAGAGTCTAATGATGACTCTTGAAAGACTGTTATCTTTATAGGTACAGTGATTCGTAGAGATACACGGCGCAAGTCTCGAGGCCTAATCCCCGCCTGACGCGTGACATGCGTCTTAAATGCGACACGAATTTTGCGCGTCAAAGGAAGGATGTCCCCTTAACTCCGCCGGACATGTGACAACGCGCCCAGAATGTGGGACTCGCGTTTAACAAAATCCGCGTCACTCCAAAGGTCGTGCCTCTTTAGCAAGGCCAAAGCCGCGCCTAGTTAACAGAGTGAAAGCTGCGTCTTCACTTCAAAGATCGCGTCCCTCCAGAGGCCGCATTTCTTCAGCAAATTAATAGATGCGTGCCCACTTTAAGTGAGGACTGCGTCTATAAAGCAACATGACCCCTGCGTCTATAAGACTTGCATTCAGTCTTTACTTCTGCAAATCAGTTCAACAGTACACTGGCATAAGCAGACGACTGTTTACCCCTGGTTCAACAGTACACCAACAACCAGCTCAGAGCACTGAGGAGGTCTGGACTGCGTATGTAGACACTCACCACGATCATCTCTAGTGGCTTCAAAGGGTTTTACAGTACACTCATTAAGACCATACTCCAGACAAGATCAAGCTCAGAGTATCTCAAATGATTGTCAGTCCAATCAGGAGAAGTATGAATTCAACCAGAGTCCAAAGTATTTTGAAATCCGTCCCAGTCAACTGCTGTTGGGGATATTTCGCTCCTCATTTTAAAATACCGCAAGTGCACGGTCGTTCGATGTAGCACTTGAGGGTCGATCCACAGGGACAGGTGGTTCTTTTAATTTCAACACTTTTAGGTGAATGGAGTAAAAAGTTTTGGGACAGTTTTGTTCTGAACTATGTGTTAATTTAGAAAAGTCAAGCACCTAGGATCGAATCCCCTAAACTAGCATCAAGTGATCAAGTTTGGTCTCTCTACCAGTTCGTTACAAATCACCAAATTTTCTATTTCGATTAGGCAAAGTAAGTCTAAATACTAGATCTAAGTGCAGGGTATAATCCAGTTACATGATCCATCAAAGATAAATTAACTAAATTAAACAAATAGCATAAGGCAATAAAACCCTAAGCATAGACCATTAACCCCCGATACATAGTCTGTCAAAAATTCAGTTATTCTAGAAATTAATCTCCTAAAAGTTGTCGGTCAAATGGTGTGCAAATAGTCCTACATAGGAGATCCAACAGATGATCACAAGATATTCTAACCTAAGTTCCTCTCCCGTAGATGCAAGAGGGGGTCTACATATGTATGATCCAATTAATAACAGGATAGTCCAATAAATAAAACATAGTTGAACTAATACATGAAACTAACTATTAAATGAATTAATCTAATTTAATAATCTAATAAATAACTAACTAATTACTTTAAATACTAAGAAACTTAAAACAAATCATTTACCTTTTACCTATGTGGTCCCCACCAAACAAAGCATTCTTTTCTGCATGAAATATTTTGGTGTCTGCTGCATTTTTCTCTTCCATGTGCAAGGGACCCACATGTGGACTCCATCACCAACTCAAGCTGTTACTTGTGTACGCTTCCGCTATTGCAAGGCCCACGCGCTTGGACCCACCCTCCTGCAGGCAGCAAAGTTGCGTGTTGTCGCTGCATCTGTGACCTTGTGGCCCCACCATTACCTACTCGCTCTCCGCGCTCACGCGTGCGCTCCGAGGAAGGAACCCGCGTCCCTATGATTGGATTTTAATGGATTTTTACAGATTCAAAGGTGAAATGCAGAAGTAAAATAATTTTTCGACTGAAGAAAAGTCGGCCTGCGGCGAAAATCTCATACAAAATTCGGCCAAAATCAGAAAGCCGCAATTATGAAAACAAAAAACAAAACCCTAAAAAAATGTAAGACCCCAAACCCTAGCCTTTATATGTATATTTATAACTTAGGATTTGGCTATTTTATATAAAAGTCCAAAATAATTACAAAATTACAAAGAGAATAGTTAAATTAATTTTGCACTTTTGCATCTCTATGCATTTTGCGTTTAAGCCCCTGACTTTTATAAATTACATTTTCAGTCAAACTGGCCTCAAACTCTTCTGAATTGATGTAAATTTCTTTGATGTTAGTTTTAGACATAATAGAGCGATCTTAGCGGTGCCAAGTCTTCTATCTCGCCTTCAACTCCTTTTAACGCGCTTTATAGTCTCGAAAGAGTGCTTTTATGGTCCAGTCTTCTCCTAATAACTTTGTCTGCAAAACAGACTAAAAATACCTGAGTAGTATTATTTATAAACAAATGATAGATAAATATAGGCATGAAAATGTGATAAAATTGTGCTCAACAACTGCAGAATATCGAAAACTTTGGAGGAGGTTCTGTAGGCTGTCTAAAAATCACTGAAGACAAGTCATCAAAAAGTAGAATCTAAACTCCAGACGCAAGGCTAATCATCACCACCAGTGTAGCACTAAGATGCGAGGGTTGAAACCCGCGTCTCAACATCACTGCAAGAACCAAGAAGTGGAGCATGAAAGCCGCGTCTCAGCATTATTGCAGTACCAAGACGCAAAGTCCAAAGCCCGCGTCTCACATGAAGCTTGACGCAGAATTTAAAGCTCGCATTTTTCAAGCATCACCTCAATGGCAAAACGCGAGGCCAAAGCCTGTGTCTCGGTTATAACTGCCCTCGTTACTGGGTCAATTACTACCCACATAATTAGGGAGTTAACCCCCATTATGGAGTACTTTTAGGGGATATTTTTACCCCCTGAAGCCTCTATAAATAGCCTAGTTTGCTATGGAAGAGGGGGTCAGAAGAATCCTTGATCAGAAGAACTTCGGTTGTAAGCGGTAGAAGGACCAAGATCTCTAACTAAAGAAAAAAGAGAGAGAATTCAACTTTTCTAACAACTTGCTACATATAAGTTTGTTTTTGCCTATAATATCTTTGAGATTCTTGTTGGACAGAAGCTGTGTTACTTCGTCCACCATCCAAAGGGAGGATTACCAAGATATCCTGACATTCACTTGGTCAATGGAAAACAAGATTCACTTTCCATTGCCACATCAAGAACCCGGTATTAAACAGAGGGGAGATTTGAGCTTGAATATCTCCCCTCTTAAAAAGGATTATTGATCTGTTATAATTTTCTTTACAATCAAATAAATAATTTTCATCTCGATCTTCAATTTTTTCTTACCAAACATCCACTAAAAAAAGCACTATTAGGTTAATATTATACCTTTAACAGTGTTTCCATCAAATCCCCACTGAGTCCTACTAAACGCCTGATGAGTACTCAGTTATAATCCACCGTGGGGTGAAAACTTCACTTGTCATCCTTTTCCATGGATTGACAAGTCCATAAAACTATCCCACTCCTGTCAAGTTAATATCACACCTCTGATAGTACGCTTGAATTCCTGAAATGGAATTTCTCTCAAACTTTGACTTGCTAATCAAATATCACATTTCTAGCAAATCAAAAGAAATCACTTCTATCTATCTGATTTTCAATACAAAGAGGAAGTCAAGACATATAAGAAGACAAAAAAGTGTCACTTTTATTGATATTCAAACATATAAAAGTGATACAAGACGCTCTCTTATACAATAAGATTGAGTGTTGCAATAAAGGAGTACAAAGAAGTCCCTCTCTCTCAGCGAAAGGTTGCACTCACTCCTCAAGACATTTACACTGCTCCAGATTTAAGATGTTTGGAAGAACGCTGAAGAAAGACCCCTTTTTCCTCCATTGGATCATGTCACAGTCGATCAATGTTGAGCCGATCGAGTGCTGGTTACATCATGATGCATGATGTGAACATTGAAGAAGCTCACCGCTGATTGAGAACAATGGTGTTTCTCGAGGTCGAAATGCAGGGAACAGTCTGATTCCAACAAATGAGCATCTCCACCACCAGAAAGGCATCCAACAAGCATGGGTTTTTCGTTGCTGTCACTTCTTTGAATAAGATTGGTGAAGGGAGGATCTGAGACCTTACTGTTGACGTCCTCTTTCCAGTGGCCTTTAAAACCACCATACCCACCACCATACCCACTGTGACCATGACGAACTCAGGACATTGCTGGTGCGCCATGTCCAATAAGGCCTTGACGAATATCAATAGCTACGCAGATCCATCTTGCCCATGGACAGGAGCTTTGACTTCTCGAGTGCTGCCCGACCGAATAGGCTGACCGGTCGAAATATTCTCCCATGAGCCCAGTGAAGAAGAAGAAGAGTTAATGATGACTCTTAAAAGACTGTTGTCTTTTATAGGCACAGTGATTCGCAGAGATACGCGGCGCATGTCTCGAGGCCTAATCCTCGCCCGACGTGTGGCATGCATCTTAAATGGATGCGAATTTCACGCGTTAAAGGAAAGACATCCCCTCAACTCCGCCAGACACGTGGTGACGCACCCAGGATGCGGGATTCGCGTTTAACAAAGCCACGTCCCTCTAAAGGTCGCGTCTCTTCAACAAGGCCAAAGTCACGTCTAGTCAACAGAGTAGAGCTACGTCCTCACTTCAAAGATGTGTCCCTTCAGAGGCCGCGTTTCTTCAGCAGAGTAATAGATGTGTCCCAACTTCGAATGAGGACTGCATCTCTAAAATGACATAAGCTCTGTGTCTACAAGACTTGCATTCAGTCTTCGCTTCTGCAATCAGTTCAATAGTACACTAGCACAAGCAGATGATTGTTTACCCCTGGTTCTACAGTACACCAACAACCAGCTCAGAGCACTGAGGAGGTCTGGACTGCGTATCTAGACACTCACCACAATCACCTCTGGTGGCTTCAAAGGGTTTTACAGTACACTCACGAAAATCACATTCCAAACAAGATTAAGTTCAGAGTATCTCAAATGATTATCAATCCAATCATGAGAAGTATAGATTCAATTAGAATCTAAAGTATTTCAAAATCCGTCCCAGTCAACCGCAGAATATCAAAAACTTTGGAGAGGGTTCTGTAGACTGTCTAAATATCACTGAGGATAAGTCATCAGAAAGAAGAGTCCAAACTCCAGACGCAAGGCTAATCATAGCCACTGCCGCAGCACCAAGACGCGAGGGTCGAAACTCGTGTCTCAACATCACTGTAATGACTAAGACGCGAGGATACAAAACCCGCATCTCAGCATCACTGTAGTAGTATCACTATAGTACCAAGACGCGAGGGTCAAAACCCCCGTCTCTACTTCATTACAAAACCTAAGATGCAGAGCCCGAAATCCGCGCCTCACATAAAGCATGACGCAGAACTTGAAGCTCACATTTCAACCAAATGCGAAGCTTAAGAGTTATCTTAACAGTTAAATGCGAGGCCTGAAGCCTGCGTTTCAACTACAGAGGAACCCTACGTCTCTGTTATAACCGCCCTCATTACTGGGTCAATTACTGCCCACGTAATGAGGGAGTTAGCCCCTATTATGGAGTACTTTTAGGGGACAGTTTTACCCCTTGAGACCCCTATAAATAGCTCAGTTCATTATTGAACAAGGGAGGGATTTTTTTGGTTGGGACGGATTTTTTGGTAAGAACTTTTGTTGTAAGCCTTAGAAAAATCAGAATCTGCAGCTGAGAAATACAAAGGAGAAAAACTCTTCTAAACAACTTGCTGAATTCAAGTTTGTTTTCTTTGCCTAAAGTCTCTTTGAGACTTTTGTTGGACAAAAACTGTGCTACTTCGTCTGCGGTCCAAAGAGAAGATTCCCAAGAGATCGTGGCGTTCACCCGGTCAATGAAAAATAAGATTCACTTTCTATCGCTGCATCAAGAACCCAGTACTGAACAAAGAGAAGATTTGAGCTTGAATATCTTCCCTCTCTTGTAATCGGAGAATTGATCCGTTGTAATTTTTCATTGATTCAAGGAAATTTTACGATACGTATTTTTCAATTTCCCGAGCCAAACAGGAGCTTCCTGAGGTGATGAAAGCTTTTGTTTTGATCATCACTCAACATGTAGCCAGTGAGCTTCATTGCTCCAACGACCTCACCAATTAATTGGTGATTTTAGGGAATTTACCTCCCTTAATTTTAGCTTTACTAGCTAATTTTATGATTGAGTTCCATTGACTCTTCGCATTTGGCGAATTCTGGGGAATGGTCTTAGCCTTTCTTTTAGTTTCTCGATGAATATAAGGCTTGCCTGATTTATGCAAGGTCATCTTTCAGGTGAGGCTAGCCTCGACGCATAGGTGAGGCTAAGCCTTGGCCTTTTAAGGCTGGTTTAGCATTGCCATTTAGGTGAGGCTAAGACTTGGCCTGGTCTAGCCTTGCCATATAGGTTAGGCTAAGACATTACCTTTTTTACTAAGACTTGGCCTTTTAAGGTCAGTTTAGCCAATTTAGCCCTGGCATATAGGTGAGGCTAGGACTTGGCCTTTTAAGGCCGGTTTAGTCCTGGCATATAGGCGAGGTTAGGACTTGGCCTTTTAAGGCTTGTCTAGCCCTGCCATATAGTCGAGGCTAGGGCTTGGCCTTTCTCTCTGCTTAATACAGTCCAAGGTCCGTATATTTTGTTTGATTTATTAACAAGTTTGTCCTTTGTCTCTTTGCAGTTCACTATACGCCAGGACTGTCGAAAAGCTTATTTAGGATAGTCATAGGGGTGGATGGGAATGTGCATTTTCAGTTCTAGGGTCAGGCTTCCCTCTTTAGCGAAAGAAGTTTGCCGGAGAGGGAGGCATTAATCCTCACGGCTAATGAGTGTGTCACGCGAAGTACATTGACTACTGCCCCACTCGAGGCTCACAATCGTGTGGTGTACTTGAAGCCAAATTTCATGTTTGGCGATGAGGCACCCGTCACTGATCAACAGCTACTAGCCAGGGAAGGCCAATGGATTTTTAATACGGAAGGTGAGAAGTACTATCTTCGGTCGAGCCAGCGACACTTGCTGGTTTCGTACTTCCAATCGGTTATGGTGCCACAGAAGATGAAATAGGCGATGATTTGGTTTACCGACTCCATTCATATTGGAATTTTGACGTTGAATGATTATAACCACTGTGGGTCTCCTAGAGTCGAACTTGGTATGCACCCCAGGAGGATAGGACAAGACCTTCCCATAGGAGAAAACCCGGTGATGGCCTAGATCTTTCTAAATCCGTTCATCGAGGTCCAAGGTAACTAACCTACGAGAGATTTCAGGCCTCCCGGCTGGTACACCTTGCTCAAAAACTGGGTGGAGAGACTTGGCATTATATGTCTTAGAATACTTCGAGGAAGAGCTGATGAGGATTGGACTCGATGAAGCAGTTAGGGCCACCTACTGTGGGATAGAAATCAGTGTGCCAAATTTCTTCGCCATCTTTGAGCTGTATTTTCCAGCTTCAGGAACCTTTTTTACCCCTATTGGTGAATTAGGACTGGCGCTGTATGAGATGTGAGTGATATCCAACCTCCTAATGGGCTCGATGCCATATAAGGAGTACTTCCCCTGTGCGATGGAGCTATAGCAGATGGAGAAGGACGACCCAGAGATGTTCAAAACATATCGAGAATTGATGTATCATTTCTACATCTACATGGATGTCCACAACACTGTGGGAATGTGAACGGGATCAAGGGCTGGGCAGATTATTTGTTCCCATTTTGGACGTTGCCCCAGAAGATGTTCAATTCCTAATTTCTGAGGAGGATATTTGTCATAAGATGATATTCAGTGCCCATGAAGATATCATCTTAGAGGAGGATGATGGGATCTATAAAAAGGGTGACAAGTTTAAGAGTTCTCATCATCAGGCGAAACACCCTATGTCTTGAAAAGCCCTCCTCACCGGCTTCCTGTCGGTTTGGTTGAAGAAATGCGTCATCCCATGTCCTTCGCATGACGAAATCTTATAGTGAGTACTTCTTCCTATTGTCCAGCTTGCTCATAGCAAACCTCTTGGGCTAATTCCTACCATGATCTGCGGTATCCAATGTGGACTTCAGGCTACTGACGGAAGCTTTCTGTAGAACACCGGCTTCCAAGAGGGGAAAGGGGCAAGTACTTCCTCGTGATAGACCTTGCCTAGGGTGGAAATACCCTACACATATATGATGGCGTAGTTCGCATTGCACTATCCCGCCATTATCCAACCTGGAGATCCGCCGGAAGGCGCGTACTTTGCGCAACATCATCGCTTAGAAGGGTGATTGGTCACTAATGTTGCATATTTAGTATCATATTTCCATACTTATTATAGAATAAAAGCCTGTATTGTCCTAATTAATTGCTTAATTTATTTGCAGGCCCAATCTTTAAGGAGATGAAGAGAAATGAGCCCAAAGCCCACCAAAATTCTGAATTAAATCAGAATTAATTCGCACTCACTGAATCAGGGCAAAATCAAGAGGTTGAAAACTAGTTGAGAAGAATCCTCTCAGAATCGATCGGTTAAAGCCAAGAATCCAAGGCCATTTCGTCAGAATCCTTGAATCAAACGAAGAAACAAACTGAAGATAAATGCAGAAGGATATCCCAGACTGACCCACCAACAGGGTGTGGCCATCTGGCCACACCCTGGCCGCGGAAACACGGCAAAAGCCGCGTTTCCGCAGCATTGTTGGGGAGTTAGGGGGAGCGTTTGCTCCCCCGACCTCCCCGGGATCCTGCTTACTGGGTTTTCTGCCTATAAAAGGCCATTCTTTGTGCTGAAAATGGACGACCATGCAGAGTTAGGATTTAGACTAGTTTTTCATTTCTTAGTTTAGGTTTTTATTTTACTTTTTCATGTAATTGTAATTTTCATTTATGTAAATAAGAGGAGATCAGACTTTCATCGAAGAACAAGAATGAAGCTTGAGCTGGAGTGACACCGGTGTAAGATTTATTTCTTTTCTTTGATTGTTATGAAATCGAATCGATGTTTTTTTTGTGTATATACTTCTTTTTAGTTTTCTTCGTCTTCTTCTTCTCTACTTCACTTTTCTTTTTGGTACAACTGTCTTCCAAGTGAGTCTAAAGCATCGAAAGAGCCTTGCCTTTGCGAGTGCCACCAATAGCTCATGACGATGGAATTGTGAGTCTCTCTGTATCATTTCATGATTGAGTATCTTGATGATGTAATGTGGAAGAGACCAAAAATCGACTCTTATGGGCTATGCGCTGATTGCCTCAATTTCAAGGTAATATCGTTGCAAAGACTCAAGGTAAGCTTTTGGTGGAAAGAAGGTGACTAATTATTTGTATTTCTTTTCTTTTATTTTTGTAAATTAAATCACAAACACCATATCTTCCAAATCACTTCTTTCCCACTTCTTTGTAAATAATCATTTGTACATAATCGCTTTCTTCGTTTTCTGATTTTCTCCACTTCTTCATTTCTCATTTTCTTCTAACTTCAACATAACTCTTTTTCTCTTTTCTTTTTAAGAAACAAAGAAGAACTTTCGTTTTGTGTTCATAACGATTTCAATAAAGAACATAAACGCTTTTATCGCAAAACCCTCCTTGTGGATCATGACCCGCATAGCCACTTGCCATCGCGGAAGAATTGAGCACTTGCACATTTTTATTATAAGTTCTGAAATCTCGTATTTTGTGTGCAGGTTTAGCCTCAATCAAAGGGTCACAGTGGCTGCGGACCTACATAGCTGGAGTACGAAAACTGGTATGCTGTTATGACGCGTACAATCTCTACAGATGCTTTCCTTCCATTCTCGGTGCTGGATATGTTGAAGAATTTTATGATGTAGGTAATGGGAGATCTTTCTTAGGGCAGGGAGTATTTAAATAGTTGGTGAGCATAAGGCCATCTTACTTGGTATACCGGTGCAGAGATATTTATTATTTGGAGCTGTACATCCCCAACCGCTTTAATTCCCAGTTCGAATATAACTAACTTTATGTTGGGAATCCCAACCATCACCTAGCATTCATGTGTAGTCTAATAGATGGAGCCAGAGCCTGAAGGCACTTCATCGTCAGCTATACCAAGGTCCAATTTTGCATGCTATACTTAACCCCAATCTTATTGATGATGCTAGGGTTTTGTCAATGGTACCAGACTTCCAACTCTAACCCCTTGGGATTCAACATCAATTCAACCGGGACCAAGCTCATCTTCAAAAGATTAAAACAAAAGGCGGCAAGCAAGGTCAGGGGAAATGAGTTAGGGTTCTAGGTCTCCCAGAGTTCCTGGCTGAAGCTGGAAGTGAAGCTTTAGATGCTGAGAGTCCTTGCTTCGAGGAAGTAGCTACTGGAGAGGCCACTCTAGAGCTACTTGGGAGCAGTTGAAGCTCCTCTTGAAGAAAAGGAAGAGCAAGAAGACTGCAACACGCACTTAATTAAAAGCAGAAGAAGCCCGAGCCAAAGGAACCTGCTCCTAAAGAACCCACTCAGAAGGAGCCTTGTAAGAAACAAGTAGTGAAGAAGGCTTGCCGAGATGCTCAAAAAGCTTCTACTATTGTGGTGAGTGAGTCAGTAACAGAACTTTCGCCTCCTTTAATCATTGTAGACTGTCTAAAAATCACTGAAGACAAGCTATCAGATAGCAGAGTCTATATTTCAGATGCAATGCTAATTCATGCAATGCCAAGATGCAGAGCCCGTTGCCCGCATCTCAGCATCATTGCAATGCCAAGATACAGAGCTCGAAGCCCGTATCTCTGCATCACTACAATGCCAAGACACAGAGCTTAAAGCCCACGTCTCAACATCACCACAATGTCCAAACATGAGACTCAAAACCCACGTCTTAGTATCACCATAGTGTCCAAACAGAGGCTCAAAACCTGCGTCCCAGCATCACTGCAATGCCAAGACGCAGGGCTCAAAGCCCGCATCTAGCAAAGCTCGAAGCTCACGTCTAGCAAAGTTTGAAGCCCGCATCTAGCAAAGCTCGAGACCCGCATCTAACGACATTTCAAAGGCTAAACGCAGAGCTCGAAGCCCGCATTTCAACTACAGAGAAGCCCTGCGTCTCATTTATAACTATCCTCATTACTTGGTCAGTTACTGCCCACGTAATAAGGGGGTTAAGCCCCATTATGAAGGATTTTTAGGGAACAGTTATACCCCTAAAACCCCTATAAATAGCTCAGTTTGCTATTGAAGTTGGGGTTGGTCGGCATAGGTCAGAATTTTCAGCTGAGGAACACCGATAAAGAGTTAAACTCTTCTACCAACTTGCTGAATACAAATTTTTGCCCAAGTCTCTTTGAGATTTCATTGGATAGGAGCTGTGCTACTCCGTCGTGACCCGAAGAGAAGATTTTCAGAAGAGCTTGACGTTCACCTGGTCAACGGAAAATAAGATTCACTTTCCATCGCTACACAAAGAACCCAGCTTTAAACAAATGAGAGATCCAACTATCCTCCCCTCTTTTGTAATTGGATTATTGATCCATTGTAATTTTCTTTACAATCAAAAAAAATATTTTTACACGCTTTCAATTTTCCCAAGTAAACAAGAGATGGCGACTCCGCTGGGGACTACTTTCTCCATTGATGAGTAAGATGTGGCGCAAGGTGATGTCACCTTCATGAGAAAAATGGTCCAGTCACTTGTCGTGGAATTTGATCAGGTAAAGTATGAAGAGTCCCTCTCCTCTGGCTCCAAGAGCCCTAGGGTGGCACAGCAGTATGGTAGGGTCTCCTCGGAGATCCGCTCTCAAGTCTCTTCGGAGACTTCCCCAAAGATGGCATGTGCATACAAGGCTATTTCTGGCCGCGTCACACGTGTGGCCCGCGTCAACGTCTCCCACGAGACCCGCGAGGCTAACGTCGTTGAGGGCCAATCTTGACACGTCCCTTCTCTTCTACAGCTCCAGGTTAACGGGGTTCCCAACAACTCGTGCAGCGTAACTGGAATGCTAAACGTCAACAAAGATGATACGCACATCGACAACAGATGCAAGAAGCTGAAAAAATCACATGTCTAGTAGATACAGGACGTGAAGCTCATGCCTACGTCTCTTCTGAACCACATCAGACACGTGAAGTCTGAATCTGGATACCAAAACATAGACCTCAAGAGGCTCGCATTTCTGAGGCTTCACCTCACAGATGCGTGTTCATCAACGCGAGGTCCGCGTCTCTTCTTAGAGACATGAGACCCGCGTCTCAACGACAGAATGCGGGACTCATAAAGTCCGTGTTTCTCAAGTGTCGCTAGACAAACGCGGCAACCAGCGATGCGAGGTCCGCGTCTCTTCTCAGCAGAGGCATGAGACCCGCGTTTCAAAACCAAAACGCGAGTGCCACGTCTGTTCTACAAAACATGAGCTCCACGTCTCTGAACCCTGTGTCCCTGAGACGAGCATCTCTGAGTTGCGACGCAAAGTTAACATTCACTCTCAACGGCTAGGGTCAGAAGGGAGCTGAAAAGTCCTCATCCTCAGAGACTCGCGGCTGGTCACTTTGATCCCCCTCCGACAGATCTAAGGAATTAGTTGACAAAGAAGAGGAATGTTCATCAAATCACTCCACTATGCTGCTGTGAATGGCTCATCACAATGGTGCTCTCTGAATGCCACTGCAATCAGTTGGTTTTCAAATGGTTGTCATGTACATAAGTCTATTGTTCGGCCAAATGGCGTCATACTCTCACAAAGAGAACTTTCTCTGATGCGGAGTACCCTGAGGTTACTGCAAACATGGTAGGTCCAAGCACTACGCCAAGCAAGACCAAGGGGAAGCAGCCAATAGTCAACGCTGACGAGTCTGACACTGAGCCGGAAGGCAATCGGACTGGCATGATAGCCCCAATAGACTATAGTGTCCTAGCCCGGGGCATCGAAGTAAGCGAGTCACATTCTGCCATTGCGGAGTCACATGCCTCGAACTCTTCCGTAGAGAAAGAAGCCTTCGCATATATGGCAAGCACTCCTGAAGATATGACCAGATGCTTTGAGCAGCAAGCCCAGGCCCAGAGGGAGCAATTCGACACGATTCGTACTTAAAAAGAATCTATCAATAATCTCAAGCAGATGCTTTCACAATTGGTTGAGTACAAAAAGAAGAAGCCTAAGGCTAAGACTCTTTCCAAGAAGTCCAAAGGCAAATGGAAGGAAGGGGAAAGCTCGTCTTCTGCACATACTGAGGAGGAGGAGCATTCCAGCTCTGAGTTGTCCAAACCTTCATCTGAAGAGGAAGGTAACTCAGAAAATACGAGCACTCATTCTAAAAGAATGAGTAAACTGGAACAGCATCTTGAAGACCTTGTCGGTCGAAAATGCTTACAAGAAGTAAGAGTGGTTCAGCCATACCCGGCTCAGTGGGATCTTATCCTGTACCCTCCTAAGTTCAAAGCTCTGACCCTATAGGCCTTCAACGGTAAGGGGTCACCAAATCAGCACATATACTACTTCAAGTTTCAGCAGGGAATATAGTATCAAATGATGCCATCCTGGCACGTTTGTTCATCGGCACCCTGAAGGGGATTACTTTTAAATAGTTCATGAAGCTCCCTGAAGGCTCCATCAAGAACTGGAGTGATCTGGAGAAGCTTTTTCTTACACGCTTCTTCGAAGATTACTCAGAGATTACCATGCCAACTCTCCTGGCAACGAGGCAATGAAAAGGATGAGTCAGTTAAAGCATTTGTAGAGAGATTTAAGAATGGGGCACTCCGATGTCCTAGCAGTATGGCCCAGGCCACCTTGGTGGAAACATGTCATCACAATTTGCAAACCTCACTCCTGGAACAGATAGGAGTAGCTGAAAGCCGTATCTGAAAGCAGTTAGTCCAGCAAGGCAAACAGGCAGAAGAGAATGTCGCCATGATTAGGGCAGAAGAGAACAAGCTCAGACCCGAAAAGTCAACAAGGCGCATGCCAAAGGTATCTTTCCAATCTAAAAGGAAGGACACACTAGAGACAGAGACAAACTCTCCCTCTAAACCCCAGCCGACTAGAGGGGGTAACTCTTCAAGTCATCCACGTGCCAACAAATAGTAATCCTTTAAGGACGATCATGTCGATTCGTTGTTCAAATTACTCAACAAGAGCAACAGACTAATGCTTTCTGAAGCTAGACGTCCTGAGGAGGTCGGCAAGACCGATAACCCTAATTACTGCTTGCACCACAGGATGCTGGGACACCCTACCGAAAGATGTTACATCTTTAAAGACATTCTCCAAACTTTGCTTGATGCAGAGGTGCTCAAGCTCCTACCGGAGCAAAAGAAAGTGACAGCAAATATAATGTCATTTCTTCAGTTCGAGTTTCAGCCTCTACCGCCGGCCGAAGTAGTTCCCATCCCGAAAGAAGAACTAAGAGTACTCAATATAGATCCACACCACCAGCGGGCAAAATGTCTAGTACCTATTCCTACTCCTTAGGGAGAGATCATGTGGGTTCATCCTGACCTCGTGGAAGGCCAACAGTGGACTATTGTTACCAACAGGAAGTCCAGGAGAAAAACAAATGCCTCGCCTTGCAATGTGGTGTGTGCTTCCTCTCGAGAAGCAAAAACTGATGTTCCCTTGCTAACTGATTCTGAAGAGGAGACAATCGTCTTTGCTACAGAATCGAATGCGCCGCTCGTAGCAGGGACCCGCTCAGGTCAGTCGTATTTAAAGAAATATGACGGAATGGTGGCAAATCCGCCTAAACCCACCCTAGAGCCAAACAAGCAATCCAGGAAGTAACCCGTTGAGAAACAAAAGGAGCTTCGGTATTCCAAGGCCCTCCGGAAGGATCTTCGGCACCTTATCAGTTTGATGTCTTAGCTCAACTGCCAACATCCCAGCTAGGATCACCCTTTATGAGCTATTGAGACTGTCAAAGTAAACAAGAGAAGCTCTAAGATAAGATTTAGTTGATGTTGAGGTCTTCATGGGCCAGATTCTGGCTGAACCACAAGAAGAAGATGAAGAAGACTGTCTCCATGCCTCTCAACATACCCCTTGTATAACCTTCACTCCAGACGACATGTAGGTTAAGGGGAAACATGATAGGTCCCTATACTTCACGGGGTATATTGGATTGTCTGAAGTGAGCCGCATTCAGGTGTATCCAAGATCTGTGTTGAGCATCATGCCCTGCCGGATCATGCACCATTTAGGAATCCCCACTCACTGATTGAGCACCAATCAAACTACCATTTACAGTTTCAACGCCAATGGTACGCGTCCAATGGGAAAGATTAAACTCAAATGTCAGATTAGGGACCTAAGATCTAAGGTGACGTGCTACGTTATCGACGCTGACACTTCATATAATTTGTTGTTAGGATGACCATGGATTCATCGCAAGTCCATCGTCCCCTCTACTCTCCATCAAGTCATGAAGTATATTGATGGAGATGGAAAAGTTCGAATGTTGATCACCGAAAGGCATCCATTTTTAGGGGTAGAAAACTACTTCACAGACTCCATCCTATATCAGGATTCTCTGGAGATAGACAAGAATCCCCGGCCAGAGGAACTAGACTCTGGTAACGAAGCTGATGTCGAGCCAGAGGCAGAAGAAGAATGTCTTTGAGAGCTGAATCCACTTGTAACGAGCATTAATAAGCTCAATGTCAATAACACCGCCAATGATATAGGCGAGTGGTATATTAATGAAGAGTTAGATTTGGCTTACTTTTCTGTGTTTGCTTCTGATTCCGATCCATCAGATACTAGTGTCAATGTAGGTGATGACCCCTGGTTGGCAATAATTACCTTGACATCATTGCATGTACGATGAGATCATCTCTCAGGGTATATCAAAGCGCCAATGATGCGCAAGGATCTTTCTTCGAGGTCCCAACAAGACGCAAAGGCCAAAAATTGATCCTTTTCGGAAGAGTTGAGTCCAAGTCAACGACTTGTGAAGACTCAGAAAGGAGACTGAACCTCCTCAGTTCTCCTATTATGAGCCAAATGTACTTAAAATGATGGAGAACATGGGGTATGACCTCACAGTGGTCCTGGCTTGAACTTCAGCAAAGGAAGGAGAACACTACTTTGATCTTTCATTCCAAAAGAGAAAGCCCCTGATTATTATCATCAAACTCGTAGGGGCTTAGGCTATGTGTCAAATCCAATCTTGTCAGCCTCTGAGTTTGAAGAGTCATTATACCATAATCACTCATCAGGCACGTCATCTTGGGAGTCAGATGTCAATGTCAACAATATCTTCAAAGACCTTTCGGTAAACATGATTTCAACAAGCCATCTGGAAGATGAAGATGAGGAAATAATCCAGCCAGATACAGATCCTTGAATCAAATACCTAAATACACTTTGGGATATTCGCTTTGAATATGCGAACCACCCATAGAGGATAAGGTAACCCAGATTAATCTGGGAGATGAGGCTAATTTCAAGCCCATTTTTATAAGTGAAAGCTTATCACCCCCTGAAAAAGAAGATCTAATATCTCTTGTACAAGAGTATATAGATATTTTCACTTGGAACTACGAGAATATGCCTGGGCTTGATCCTCAAGTGGCTATGCATCACCTAAACATCAATCCGAATGCAA
This sequence comes from Agave tequilana, assembly GCA_038442645.1. Taxonomy (NCBI): domain Eukaryota; kingdom Viridiplantae; phylum Streptophyta; class Magnoliopsida; order Asparagales; family Asparagaceae; genus Agave; species Agave tequilana. The sequence continues at coordinate 22,697 of JAVJIF010026829.1, read as the reverse complement.
AACCCGTCAACCAACAGTAACGACAGTTCCACCAGAGATAATGGAAGTGATCCAGTCAGAAGTAAGGAAGCTTATAGACTCTGATTTTATCAGTAAAGAACAACACCCTGATTGGGTAGTCAATATCATCCCCATTACCAAAAGAATGGGAAGACCTGGGTTAGCGTTGATTTCTGTGATTTAAATGTGGTGTGTCCTAAAGATGAATTCCCCCTTTCAATCATAGATGTCATGATAGACAACATGTTTGGGTTCGAACGGATGTCTTTCATGGATGGATTCTCGGGATACAATCAAATTAAGATGCACCCTAACGATGAGAAGCATACATCTTTCAGGACACCACTAGGGGTGTACTGCTATACTGTCATACCCTTCGTTTTGAAGAATGCAGGGGCGACATACCAGAGAGCCATGAATGCAATTTTCCACGAGCATATACGTAAAACAGTGGAACGCTACGTAGACGATATTGCAGTGAAAAGCCGTGCTAAAGGCGATCACATAGCAGATCTGAAGACAATATTCGATATTATGTGGGCACATTAATTGAAGTTGAATCCTACCAAATCTTTCTTGGGGGTAGCCATTGTTAATTCCTCAGGTTTGTCCTGACATCCAAAGGAATCCACCTCGATCCAGAGAAGGTCCGTGCCGTCCAGGAGATGCAACCTCAAAGGAACCTTAGAGAACTTAGAGGATTGCAAGGACAATTCGCCTATATTTAGAGATTTATTTCAAATCTCTCAGGACGATGCCAATCCTTCACCAAATTGATAAAGAAGGGTGTTTCATCTGACAAGAGAAATACAAATTCCTTTCATAGCTCGGGGTTTACAACTTTTTGAAAAAAAAATACAGCAGAACCATGTCCGGATGCTCCCGTCCTGCCATCATTAACAGGGTCCCGGTGCAGAAGCAATAAAGGTTTGCTTGTCAGAGAATGCTTCTTGGAAGACACCATCCTATTGCTCGCCCACTATCCAACTAACCCAAAATTATAGAAAATACGATCGGGGGTTCCTTCACAAAAATGAGGGCTCTCCCGTAAAAGACCTTCTCCTCGCCGCCCCATACACCATCCTCCTTGCACTTGGAAGAAGAATGAATCAGACTCCCAAGAATCCCTACGAGAGCGAGACAGTGGTGTCTGACAACACTGAAGCTTTTAAGACACACCATAAGGTGATAGTATCACATCCTGTCTAAGATGTTATGAGGGAGAGCTCTAGATTCCACCGTAAGAAGCAATTCACCAGCACACTGTAACGCCCTGCTCCATCGGGTTCGAGGACGCTATTGCAACGTACATACATAGGGTGAAAATACCCTCACATATATACGACTTAGCATAATAGTACCATCAGGAATCAGAGTACGGAAGCACAGTGGTATTATACATTCTAATATTACAGTCCAAGTACATTATTATCACTGTACATGATCTAATATTATAGGAATATTACATCATAGGAGCACACCAAAGTATGCTTTAAAACACATTTACAAGATATAATATTAGAAGAGGCTCCCGAGCTGGAAAGGGATCTCGATAGTCAGACAAAGGGGATGGATCTAGAAGATAATCTGATACATTTTCAAGCTTCAGCCAGGTTTTGATCTTGGAATCTGTTATGCTCCCGCTACGCACTCTGATCAGCAACAAGAAGTCCCTGATACTCCAGGCTTCGGTATCTGGACATACAGCTAGGGTTCTCTGGATGCAACCCAGCGAGTACATAAGAATGCCAAGTGGAGTACGCAAAAGAAAATACACATGTACAGAAAATAAATAAAATTATGTGAAAACATATTTATGCATACATGAAATCATGTTTAAATCATATCAATGAAAGCATATGTAATTTATCAACGGTATACATATAGTATAACTGTATGCAAAATCAATTGTATAAACTCAATTTCTTGTTCCATGAGAAAGTACGTCGACGAAATAAAAACAAGAAAACCCTCATCTATATACAATATACCTCAACTCACCATCAACTTGGCATATACAATTAAAGTTGTTGAGAGTTAGTATATCAGTGGTATTGTCATGTCAGGTCATATCTGTGGAACCATGATCAGTACAGGAGTTAAGTCAGTATCATGTTTATTATTCTTATTAGGACTCATCCTACTCAGACGTCTAGGTATGTGCCCTAGCGCCCAATTCACATACATCCGCATAGGAGTAGTCCGAGGTTGGTTATTGGAAACTGATGAGAAATCAAAAAACCATGTTCATAATGGGCCCCGTGCATGCCTGGGACAACGGTCTCATGTTATTGGATATGGCCTCCAATCCACCTCGCTAGGCATTAACAGTATCAGGAATACTAGGATCAGGTCAGGGTGCTATTACACCGCACAAGAACTCCTGTGGCCTGAGGTAGTTCTCTACAGTAGTTATAACATCAAGCCATTATGAAGACATACTTATTGAAGTCCATCAGTTTCCCCCGACCCATTGTAAGTTGTATCTTTATTAGAGATGTTTAGGATTATTTCCAGTTGAGTTTCACAATATCAATTTACAGGAAAACAGGAATAAGGTATTAGGAGTACAGTAATCAAGAGATGTAAGATTTTAAAGGTGGCCCCTAAGGATTAAAGAGGTGGCCTCCATCACTAGGACATGTGATGTGGCACTTAGTTCCACACATCAGATATGGGATTCTAGAGGTGGACCCCGTGTTATTTCACGTGGCACTTAGTTTCACATATCAAAGCAGTAACAAGAGTATCAAGTATCAGGATTCAGTAGTGATTCCCCGTAAAGCGATAATCATGATTCAGGTTTTATATTTAGTCAGGAGTTATGGTACCAAGTCAGAAATCAGTATAATGTAATATATCAGGAGTTATGATACCGTTTAATAATCAGTATATTGATCGAGGGAAAACCGCGCGAAGTGTATGTTTTGAAATTAATAGTTAAAAGTGCGTGCTTTAGCTTCCTCGATACTTCCGTTATAGCATAGAGGCTAAAGGGGTCGAATTCACAAGAACAGGAGGCGATAGAAGCTTACACGGTATGTTCACGTGTATGTTAAGTGTTCTTCAATGTTTGAAAGAATGAAAAGAAAAGAAAATAAAGAATGAAAAGAGAAGAGTACGATGAAACACGAAGAAGTGGGAAGTATAAAAAATAAGATATTTGTGATTTTTGATATATATCTAAAACAAAGTAAAAATGGAAAGAAAACTCATGGCTACTAACTACTAATGGCTTCACTAACTATGCTAACCTCTTAGTGATAGTTGCCTCACATGTATACTTGGCCATCACTATTCCTTGGTTCAAGAGCGTTTCAAAGCATAACCCATATGTTAACTCATCACATCCAAACTCAACAAACAAGTACAAGCTACACTTAAAATATCAAAACTAAACAAGAGTAAGCATGGAGTAAAATAATGTTAGCTTGTTAGAGAGTTAGGATGTTAGAGTGTTAGAATCCATCATCATGAGCCATCATTGACTCTTGCAAGAGTAAGGCTAAGTAGAGGCTATTAGATTAAAGTGGATTATCAAGTAAGAAGTTAGCAAGTTAGTGGTTAGTAGTTAGTTGCCATGAGAGAAAATTAGCTAAACATGTAAAAGGAGTTAGAGAGAAGAAAATAAGGAGAGGTAAAGCGAGAACCTTTCATAGATTATCACCTTTCATTACAAGCACTTTTGCTTTCGAACCATGTACCACTCTCTCCTATTACAAGATCTATAAGAAATGAAAAAATACAAAAAGGAAGAGGAAGAACAACTAACCTAAACTACCCTAAACTACAACATGGAGAAGAAACCCTAAAAGCTATCCTAAAAACTCTTCAAAACTCTACCCCTCAGCTCTGGAAATCCTAGGGCTTTTGTAGGCAAAAGGGGGAACCAGGGTACGTGTACGGAGCCGCACGTCAAATCACGACACACGGATCCACAATTTGTCGCGTTTCTGTGGCAGTCTGAGCGCCGCCCGCTGCGCGCCCCCCGCTTGTCCTCCTGTCGGCTGTATATCCTGGAATCCAGATTTGGGCCCCCGATTTTGACGAAACCACCCTCCAAAGTCAATGGCTATTCTTGTAGGCTTTTAATCTCCAATTAAATGGGATTTTTGGGCTTCTTCTTTATTTTATGCCATGGACCTAGAAATATACAAGAGAGGTATTATTAACAGAATTTAATATTGAATAAATGTGAAGATGTGGTATGAAATATACAATTTTAGAGACTAATCACACCCCCACACTTATCTTTTGCTCGTCCCGAGCAAAACAAAAAACTAAGAAAATTATTACACCTCTTTCGCAGGTGACGAAATTGCACTGAGCATGTGCAATAAGCCGTTAAACCTCTAGGTTTCCCCTAGGGGAGGAGTTTTGTCTCCTGAGGGTTTTTAGCAGATTACACCCACAAAATCCATAAAGAAAGAAATCAAATGTTATATTTAGAAAACGCATTTGAAATAGAGATAAGTGTTAAAATTTTGATCCAATGTCATAGGTTAACCAGAAATTATTTTTCCTTAAACTAAGTTGAAATGCAAAATCTTGTTATAAATTAAATGTAAGAATTTAAAATTGAATCGATTCGACCCGTTTAGCCTTTATGCTATAACGGAGTATCAAGGAAAAATCGCGCACAAAAAGTGTATGTTTTGAAATTAATAGTTAAAAGTGCCTTCTTTGGCTTCCTCGATACTTCTGTTATATATAGAGGCTAAATGGGTCGAATTCACAAGGATGGAAGGCGATAGAAGCTTACACGGTATGTTCACGTGGATGTTAAGTATTCTTCAATGTTTGAAAGAATGAAAGAAAAATAAATTAAAGAATGAAAAGAGAAGAGTACGGTGAAACACAAAGAAGTGGGAAATATAAAAAATAAGATATTTGTGATTTTTGAGATATATCTAAAACAAATTAAAATGGAAAGAAAACTCATGACTACTAACTACTAATGGCTCCACTAACTATGCTAACCTCTTAGTGATATTTGTCTCACATGTATCCTCAACCATCACTAGTCCTTGGTTCAAGAGCGTTTCAAAGCATAACTCATATGTTAACTCATCAGATCCAAAACTCAATAAACAAGTGCAAGGAACACTTAAAGCATCAAAACTAAACAAGAGTAAGTATGGAGTAAAGTAATGTTAGCTTGTTAGAGAGTTGGGATGTTAGAGTGTTAGAATCCATCATCATGAGCCATCAATGGCTCTTGTAAGAGCAAGGCCAAGTAGAGGCTATCAAATTCATGCGGATTATTAAGTAAGAAGTTAGCAAGTTAGTGGTTAGTAGTTAATTGTTATGAGAGAAAATTAGCTAAACATGTAAAAGGAGTTAGAGAGAAGAAAACAAGGAGAGGTAAAGAAAGAACCTTTCACAGATTGTCACCTTCCATTACAAGCACCCTTACTTTCCAATCATGAACCACCCTCTCTCCTATTACAAGATTTATAAGAAATGAAAAATACAAAAAGGAAGAAGAAGAACAACTAAGCTAAACTATCCTAAACTACAACATAGAGAAGAAAACCCTAAAAACTATCCTAAAACTCCTCAAAACTTCTCCTCCTCAGCTCTGGAAATCCCAGGGCTTTTATAGGCAAAAGGGGGAACTAGGGTAAGTGTACGGAGCCGCGCGTCAAATCACGGCGCGCGGCTCCATAACTTTGCCATGGAAATGACGCGTTTTCGTGGCAATCCTAGGGCGGCGCGTGCAGCGCCGCCTGCTGCACACACCCCCCCCCCCCCCCGCTTGTCCCCCTGTCGACGTATGTCTGGAATCTGGATTAGGGCCCCCGGTTTTGACGAAATCACCCTCCAAAGTCAATGGCTATTCCTGTAAGCTTTTAATCACCAATTAAATGGGATTTTGGGCTTCTTCTTCATTTCATGCCATGGACCTAGAAACATAAAAGAGAGGTATTATTAACATAATTTAATATTGAATAAATGTTAAGATGTGGTATGAAATATGCAATTATAGAGACTAATCATATATGTTCTGCAGTTAATATCCATATGTCAGGTGTAATGTCAGTAGTAATAGTCAGTATCAGTATTAGATATTGTGTCAGGTAACCCATGTCAAATATCAGTAGCATTATCAATATCAATATCAGTAATATCTGTGTCAATATCCAGTCAATAGCGTTAAAGCAGCATTACAGCTATGCACATACAAGTGGAACAAAGCAGTGTTGGGGCTAGATCAGCGAATAGTGTTTAGTTCCTAAAGCGCCCAGTGAAACTCTGGAACGACTTGGTCTTAATATGCGAGTCTAAAATCTGACAAAGTTTCGCCTTAGCGAGTCTAGTGAATAAAGCGTTGAGCACTTGGTCCCGCTTACCAGGCGGTAGTGATATAAGCAGAATTAATCCGTTAAAACGAAACTAAGTCGTTAAAAATCTCAAAGAGGTTAGTTAGCCGGAGGTTGTATAAGTACATGTAGAGGATGTTAGTACCACACACAAGCAATAATAATATAATATATGATAAACACAGTCACATGCTCCATATCGTGCTTCTGAGATGGGTACCCTCTGCCCCCAGTCACCACGAAACCCGAAAGTAATGGATGACCTGCAAAGTGGTCTCTCGGATGATATTTCAGAAAGGATAGAGTATCCGAGGCATAGAACCCCCTATCCGGCTACCTCGAAACCCTAATGGTAGTGAGCGGTGCGATGGCCTATTTCCCTTGGATAATCGGGAGGGGTCTCCTGAGACAGCCAACCCCTGAAGGGAAGTTTGCCCCGAGGGTCTTCTCCTGCAGCCTGCACTACTATTAGTCTCAAAATATAGATAATTCTAGAAAATACATTTTAATTTCAAAAAATACATATTAATTCTAGAAAATTCATAAAATTACATACAAAATTCTTTAATACATGGAAAAATCCTAAAAATACACAAATAATTTCTAAGTACACAAAATAATTCTAAAAATATACAGAAAATGCCTAAAATGCAGGAAATTCATAAGAATACCCCGATAATTCCTAAAAATTACAGAAAATTCCTAAAAATGCTCAGAACATGAAATATGCATGCATATCTCAAAATATATGTGTACAAGTGTATATGTGCACATATGTAACAAGAGAAGAGTATTCGCCTATATCGGAAAAATACTCGATACCACATACACGTGTACACGTGGTGCATGTGGGTAGCCAAGGGGCTGTCCAGGGACTATAGGAGGAAGGAGAGGGTGTTGTGAGGATTTTTAGAGAGAGAAAATGCAAATAAGAGAGAAAAACTTAGAGATAGAAGATTAGGGTTTTGGGTTTGGAGGAGAGAGAAAGGGTGGATGGGTGGGGAATTGGTGGAGCAGGTAGAGCAGCAGATGGGGAAGGCCTAGGTGGCTAGAGGGCTGAGCAAAGAGAGAGAGTGAGAAATCTAGAGAGGGAAAGTGAATTTTTAGGGTTTTTGGAGAGAAAAATAGAAGAAAATTATGGGAGGTAGAGGAGAGGAAGAGGAATCCCTCTGTAGTAATCGATCAAGGTAGGTGTGAGGGAGGAGTGAGAAAATGTAGAGAGAAGTTAGAGAGAGGAAAGAGAAAGTGCTTTTTGGTGGTTTTCAGAGAGAGAAAATTAGGGGGAAAATATATGAGGTATGTGAGGATCTAGGGATAATGTTAGGATGTTTTAGGAGTAGCCATGGAGTTATAATAATTTTGTAGGATTTTTAGAGAAATAAAAGAGGTTTTCTAAAGAGAGAATGGGATTTTAATGTCTTTTGAAGGGAGGAAAATTAGGGCTGGTTAAGGAAGTTGGAGATGCCATGGTGGTGTTAGAGTGGTTGTAGAAGATGGTGGTAGGATTTTATGATTTTTGGAGAATTTTTGGACAAGTTTTTTGGGAAATTTTTAGATAGAGAATGGTGGAGGAAGAGAGGGAGGTGGCCGGCTATGTTTAGGAAAGGTGAGGGAAAAGATTAAGATGAGGGGGACTGGCTTGTGAGGGAAGCGAATGCCTTGGCTTCTTAGAGAAGCCAAGGAAAATTCTAGAATAATGGAGAAAAAGAAAGAAAAGAAAAGAAAAAAAAGGAAAAAGAAATGAAGATGCAAATATGTAATTGTTAGGGGGTTATGTATAAATGTCCCATTAGAAAATAGTATAAAAATAAAAATGAATAAATTAGAAAAGAAATTTAGTAAAGAAGGAAAAGGAAAAAATGGAGGAGAGTGAAAATATTTAATTAAATAATTACTTAAAAAGAAAAATTATGAAACTTATATGGTAGAATCCAGTGCCACTGCAGAGTCTCGTGAAAACTTTCGGGTCAAATGGAAGATAATACGCACACAAAATGATATGTACAAGGTCAAAACGTTGAAAACTATAAAAGGATACGTATTCTAGAATCAGGGTATTACACTCTTCCCACCTCGCATCATCCTCGCAATTTCGTTAAGGAAGAAGATGTAAACAGAAAGGATCGAAGTAGCGATCACAGCAAGATTCAATAGCAGTTGATCAGAAATAGTCACGGATATTGCATGATATACTAGAGATTAAAAGAACGAATTTACTGAATTTGAATAGGTAAAGTCAGGATAGTGAAAACTGAGAGGTGGAAGGATGAAAAGATATCAGGAGTTTAAGGAAGATCATCGGGAAGGACAGAAAACTTATACTTGAAATTAGAATGTATAGCTCTGATTCTTACTTCAGGTGACAATTAATATCACATTAATCTGCGATCTGGTTGTACTGAAGGATAGAGAGCTCAATCTAAGCTCTGATACCAACCTATAATGCCCCGCCCTACCGGATATGAAGACACTACTATAATGTACATACGTAGGGTGGAAATACCCTCGCATACATACGCTAAGCATAATAATACCGTCAGGAATCAGAGTACAAAACTACAGTGGTATTATATATTCACATATTACAACCCAAGTACATTATTATCACAGTTCATGATCCAATACTACAGGAATATTACATCACAGGAACGCATCAAAATATGATTTACAAAACATTTACAAGATATAATATTGGAAGAGGCTCCCAAGCTGGAAAGGGATCTCGAGAGTCAGACAAAGGGGATGGATCTGGAAGATTATCTGATCGTTTTCAAGCTTTTGCCAGGTCCCGATCCTAGAATTTGCTATACTCCCGCTGCGCACTTTGATCAGCAACAGGAAGTCCCTGATACACCAAGCTCCAGTTGTTGGCCCAAAGGCCCATCACTGTAGTTTTAATGATGATTAACTCATAGAGTTACAGTTTATTAATGATCTTATGTTTATATAGTTTCAGTTATCTATCAAGATCTTAGTAGGTGTGTAGCTTCAATAAAGGCTAGTTTTGATGATGATTAACTCATGGAGTTATAGTTTACTAATGATCTTATGTTTATATAGTTTCAGTTATCTATCAAGATCTTAGTTGGTGTGTAGCTTCAACAAAGGTGTTTTTGGAGCTTACACATATTGATTTAAGAGCTCGCGCGTCAAGATCGCTTCTAACACTCGGTTGGAGTCAAACTCATTGGATCGCGTTTGGATCGAGTCGGCCTAGAGACAAGAAGACTTCGGTTTTTGTTTAGTTTAGTTTAGAACTTGTGTAAGGTAGATAGTATTGATATGCTCAAGTTCACACACACACACACACACACACACACACAAGTTTCTATATGTTTGGTTTTCATTTAACCGTTTTTTAGATTTCATATCAAAAACATAGATTTAATATCTTTTATGTGTATTGGATTTTATCGATACACTCTATGCTTCAAAAAGAGTTCAATATCTTGTTTTTGTGTCTATACATGTTTTGGAGAAAACAGTTTTTCATTTCAAAATCCAAGTTTTAGAAAATACAGTTTTCAGTTTAAAGCTTAACTTCTAAATCACAAAAATGGTTCAGAATGTTTGTAATATGTGTTGAATTTTAATCACACATGTTTGCACTTCAAAGTATTTTAAAGAACTGATCTTTGTGGAATTTATAAGAATTTCTGGGATTTAATTAAAGCTAAAAAGACCAGTTTTCATGTCCTTTGTCCCTGCCTATTTTATACTGGCGGTCGACCGGGTCGTCGACCGATGTGCACAAGAGTGTGCACGTAGCCAGCCTCTTAGGCCGGCCCGGTCGACCGATGTGCACAAGAGTGTACACGTAGCCAGCCTATTAGGCCGGTCGACCGCACGGTCGACCGACTATAATACCCTTACTCTCGGGTAAGGGCGGTCGACTAGAGGTAGGCAACGGTCAAATATTTCACCGTTGGCCGGTCAACTGGATGGTCAGAATTGACCATATTTGGCTGCCAATGGATTTATTTTTAAAAGCCTATAAAAAGGGGTTTCTTTGGACTGTTTTTTAGAACAATTTTAAGAGCTTTATTTTCTATCTTTCTAGAGTTTTTGCAGCAATTCAAAAGAAAGTTTTTGGGCTAAAAGTTATTGATTTTGATTTGTGTTTTCAAGGGTTGGAAATTCAAAGAAAAGAGTCTTTTGAGAATTGGGTTTTTGGTTTATATTCTTGATATATATCTTATATTTTCCCAAGAGTTTTCTTTGAGATTTTATCTTCCAAACTCCTCGGTTTTTCTCACAACTTGAGCTATTACATCTATACTATCATTAGGATCTTTTTTTTTTTGAGAAAAAGTGTTTGTGATCCATTGAGATCACCAAAAGTGGTTTGTGGTCCTTAAGATCACCAAGTTGTAAATCTTACCTTTGTTTTGGTTGGTTGTTATCCCTCTTGTGGAGAGGTGATCTTTGTTTTGGCATTGATGTCTTACCTCTTGTGTAGAGGTGGTTGTTGTTGGAGAGAGGAGGTGTGTTCTCCTTGTATTGTATTATCTAAATCCTCGGTGGAGGTTCCCTGTGTGGGAAGTCCTTTATGGACGCATTAATGGAAATCCTTCTGTGTGAAGGCGGGGATGTAGAGCGGTGGCTCGAACCTCGAAACAGATCTCGATGGTTGCATTTTATCAACTTTCTCTAAACTCTCTCTCTTTAATATTTAGCATTGATTCATATTGCTCATATCATATATATATGCTTGGTGTTGATTGTGTTATCATACTGGTGTTAAATCAAAAGAGCTTCACATAGCGCCTCAACTCTTATCTAAGAGAAAGCTAGAGGAGATAGTCCAGAGCCCTTCACGAGGAATTCAACTACACTCTTTGGTTACACATAGTGTATTACTTTATTATTTGAATTCCACGTCATTTCAATTTAGATTGCATTGAATTTTTTAATAGATTAGCCTTACACCTATTCACCCCCCTCTAAGTGTAATTTCAATTAGTATCAAAGCCTATGCTCCTGATATTAAGTTTAACCATCTAGGAGTGAGATCTTGGCTAGCTAATCTAATATTTGCATTTGCACACTTATTGTTTACACACACTTATGAATTACCCTCCCATGTTTGATATCTCTAAAATTGATATATGGAAGGTTAGGATGAGTTTTCATTTAAAAGCCCTAGGTTTGCATGTTTACCTTACCGCTACCAAGAAATCTTATCTTGATAATAGCAAGCATATAGATGCCAATGCACAAGCCCTAGATACATTAAAACATTCTCTTAGCGAAGAATATTTAAATATGGTTTCTCATTGTGATTCTGCCTTTACAGTGTGGAACATATTGACATCTCCCGAGCTACAAACGTAAATCAAAGAGGAGCAAGAATCTAGTGGAGAAGAGTCCGACGAATATTGTTTCATGGTCCAAAGGAATGACTCCCTTGAGGTATATTCGGATACTCAACTGATGTTAATACGAGTTCTTCTTGTAATGAGTGTATAGATGCACATGCTTCAAATGAAGAACTATCTAAAGTTTGTGAAAATTACTTTCGAAATATAAAGTTTTAAAAAAAAAGAGTTCTAAATTAAAAGAAGAAAATAAGAATTTGTTTTCAACACTAAACATAGTTATACAAGAAAGGGATGAGATTTCAAATGAAAGAAACTCATTAAAATCCCAACTTGATTTTGCCTTAAATGAAAATAAGATTTTGAAGAATGAAAATTATTGTGATGATGTTTTGAAGAAAAATGAGAATTTGTCTTCAAAACTTGATTTTTTTTAAAAGAGAACCATTCTTTGAAGAATAAAATTGATTTAATTTCAAAAGAATTGGATTTGATTTCAAATAAAAATAAATCTTTGAAAAATAATTTAGATTCTCATGTTTGCCATGCTACTACATCTTCATCATCTAATGTTTCTATTGCATGCTCTACTTCCTCTTCAAATGTTGAAAGTAATATATCTATATTAAAGAAAAGTGTAGATTGTTTGGGCTCCACTTTGAGCCAATGTACTATGGATCACAAGAAGTTAGAATCCATGTTTCACAAAAACATGCACCTCATATTCATACACATCATCCACAACATACACCTCATGTACACCATGATCACACCAATTCTCATGTGTATGCTAGAGTGTACACATGTACATATTGTGGCCGCAAAGGCCATCTTACAAGATTTTGTTATAATAGACTAAATTCTATAAATTTTGTAAATAATAATGTTTGGGTTAGGAAAGGTGCTAACCCCCATGGACCCAATAAGATATGGGTACCAAAATTCACCCCTATTGTATTTGATGTAGGTGTGGGCTCTCGCTTACCGTGAGAGTAATGGTGCCTTGATGGTGGATGCGTTTGAGCTTAATGGACACTACATTGGATGCATTTCCTTCAAGGATATTGGTAGGAGGACCACCATAGTTTGGAGATGATTAGTTTCTAATTTTGCATAATTTTCATCACATTCTCATATTTAGGGCGTGTTTGTTTTGCCACAAAACGCCGCAAAACGCAAGTCGTAAAACTTCTTTTCCATTTTTCGTTGTTTGTTTCGCTGAAAAACAAGTTGCAAAAAGCAACTCTTCTTTTCCTACTTGCAGTTGCTACAGTTAAATTTGTGGTCATGTAAATCTCACTTTTACACTCATATTTTCTCACTTGCAGTTGCTACAGTTAATTTTGTGGTCATGTAACTCTCACTTGTGGTACACTTACAGTTCAAAACAGTTACTTGATAATCAATATATAATTTAATATTTTTAAATATTTTATATTTTAAATAGTGTTCAATTTCTTATTTAATTATTTAATTATTTTATATTTTTAATCTTTAATTTTTTTATTGTTTTTAATATTGTTTTAATATTTAATATTTTACTATTTTAATTTTAATATTTTTATTTAATATTTTATTTAATACTTTATTATTTTATTAATACTTATTCCATTTTTTATTATTTTATTTAGAGTTAATATTTTATTAATATAACAATATTATACTTTAATATAAAATTACTATATATTTAATTATTTATTTTTTAATATAAAAAATTACTTTATTAATATCATAATATATTTTATTATTATATTAATATTTTATTATGTTAATATTGTAATAATAATTCAGTATAATAATACTATAATGATAATTTATTATTAAATTATAATTATATTTTACTTTGTTAATTTTATATTTCTATAATATTACAATAATATTATAATAATTTTCAAGTATTTTTAATATTATAATATTAAAACTATATTTTATTATTTTTGTAAGATTTTATAATATTTATATTTTATCTGTATTCTTAAAATTTTATTAATGTTCTTTAGATTTTCTTAAAATTTTATATTATTTATTTAGTTAATATTTTAGTAATATTTTACTATTTATACTAAAATTTTATTAATATTATTGTTATAAATAAAATATTAAGATTATTAATTTTTTATCTCAAATTTATTAATACAATTTAATTTACAATAGTAGATTTAATTTAATAGTATTTATAATATTTAAATCACTGCTACAGTTAATTTTGTGGTCAACTCTTCCACTTACACTTTTACATTACCAACCAAACACCGTAAAACACAATATACTTTACCATTTACACTTTCACTTTATCAACCAAACACCGTAAAACACAATATACTTTTCCATTTACACTTCACTTTATCAACCAAACACCGTAAAACACAATATATTTTCTCTGCTATAGTCACTTTTTCCATTCTCATTTTACGACTTACGACTTGCGACGTTTTGCAACGAAACAAACATGCCCTTATTTGATGTAAAATTCTGCTAATAAAGCTTTACTTACTTAATCCTAGGTCAATGGTGTGCAAATAAAGAAGAAGACCCTAAAACACCATTTAATGGGTAATTAAAGTCCTACCAAGTAGCCATTGACTTTAGGAAGGAGATTTCGTCAGCACAGGGCATCAAATCATGAATCCAGAAGATCCACCTGACAGGAGAAAGACGGGACGGCACCCAGTAGGAAGTCAGGCGCGGGCCTCCCCAGCATTGCCGCGGAAATGCGGCCTGGGCCGCGTTTCTACCGCAATACGGGCGCGCGCGCGCCCGGGCTTTGGGCCAGGGGTTGTCCCCTGGCCCCCTTTCCCCTAGTGCGTATAAATACCCCCCAGGGGTTTTCAGTAGAGAGATATCTAGAGAATAGAGTTGTATTTGTTACTTTGTTTTTAGGATTGTAGTTGTTTTAGTTTCCTTCTTCTTCTAGTTTTAGTTTAGCCATTAGAGTGAAAGAGAGAGAGTGTGTAAGAGTTGTATTTGAAGGTGACAAGCTAATACAAGTAACTACTTCTCTTTCTTCTTTCCATTTACTTGTGTTTTCCATTTGCTTTTACTTCCTTGTAGTGTAACTCCTTTTCTCTTTACTTCTTTCTTTTACTTCCTTGTTGTAGTGTAACTCTTTTTTCTTTACCCCTTTTCTTTTCTTGTTTCTTTTAGTACCATGTCTAACTAAGTCTTCCATTGTATGGCTAACTAACTACTAACCCACTAATCTCTAATAACTTGATTGATAACCCAAATGAGTCAATAATGTCAAACAAGTCTTGTGCAAACGAGAGCTATGGCATCTTAAGACGAGGGTTCGAACTCTAACTTACCTACAAGTATTTCTTTCTTATATTTCTTACTTAATGGTTTTTATGATCTATGAGTTGTGTACTTTACTTATTGTTGCAAGTTAGAGATTTTCTTTCTAACTTTGCCGATACCATTAGTGCACTTGTGTCTTTCCCTATTCTCGCCTTTTATTGGACCTTGATAAGGGAATGTCCAAGTTTTCGCCGTGTTAAGCTAAGTTATAGGAAGAACTTTCACTCGATTTTCACGTGAATAGTTCCTATGCATAAGGGTTAAGCTTGCCTATGATCCACCGTGAGGCTACATCTTCAAGAAATTAGGGATTAGTGGGAGCACTTAGTAGAAAGTTAGCCATGCGCTTTTACTATTAAGAAAAATTCAACTTTACAAACCACCAAATCATTTTCAAACGATTCTTGAAACCAACTTGTTTTCATTTTCCAATTCTTTATTAAAACAAAGAACTTTCTCTTTTCATGAACAAAGAAGCCGCATCAAGCTTTCATCGTTTTCCCTCCTTGTGGATACGACCCGTATAGCCACTTCGCTACTACGGAAGAATCGCAAAAGCAATAACATCAACCCACACTCTTTTTACTTATTCATGTGCTTGCTTAATGTCGATCAAATTTTGGCGCCGTTGCCGGGGAGAGAACGGCTTTATTGTTTAATACTAAAGATTTTTCTTTGATCTTGTGTCTAGGAGACGTATCAAGGAGCTTACTATCACAGGAAGCGAAAGTGGTGGCCAAAGACGTTGCACGAGGATTCATTTGTCCTTGGAAAAATTCGTGTAAAAGCGAGTTTTTCCCATTGGAGTACTAACAACCTCATTTGCAAGGTTGCCGAAAGCCGTTAAAATTGCTTTCTAAATTTTTTTTTTAGTTCCATTAAATGCTTCACCTTATACATGTGTAATAAACTCAACAGAAATCCACTTGTTGCTTAATTAAAATTTGGATTAGACTTTTGCATTTAGGGCACGTGTCTATTTCAATTCATTTCAATTTCTGTTGAAGAGTGCTGGAGAAAAGGTACGTGTGCATTCATATAGAATAGGACCAACATTTTGGAGCGATTTATCGCTTTGAGTGTTACCTTATTGTGAATAAACTGTACACTTGCATAATTGACATTAAGGGCAAAATCCCAAATAAATAAGATAAGATGGGAATTTCATCACCCTTCCTTAGCCCAAAAACCATCTCCAAGTGCACTCACACTATCCCTAAGCCTTACTAAAAATTGATAGACGTTGGCCCTAGGGACATCTTGGACTCACTAAGAGATTAACCGAGGTTGAAAATTGCAAGAACTATACTCCTGCAAAATCGGTGTCTAAGGAAAGTAGATTGAGAGGCAAAGCCATGAAAGCTCCGTGGTTTGGCGTAATTAAGGCCCGTGGCTCACGCCCGGATACCTCCCACCGAGTTTTGCCCTTTCCTGGCCGATTAGCTTGTAGTCGAGTTCCTGCAACAACCTCCCCCGGAGAATCGACCTGTTAGGAGTCGTCTAGGTCCAAGAACCTTAGACTAAGGCTTTGTGGTTATTTTTCTTTCTTTTGTTTGTTTTTTTATTCTTTTTCGATTATTTGTTGTCTTCACATTGTTTGTGGTGTGCTGCATGCAAGAGTGGGTGAGAGATCCTGCAACTTCTAGATTAACAAGAAACACTTCTCTACCCTTGCATCCAGAGCCGGTGATGGCGTCACTTCACGACAGATTTTACCCGATCAAAACCTCATTACCATCTTGCATAAAACTGCCTGAGGCAAATGGAAATAATTTTAAATTAAAGCCTCAATTCATCAACACTCTCCCAAAGTTTCATGGTTTAGAATCAGAGGACGCACACTTCTTTGTTAGGGAATTTGAAGAAGTGTGCCTCATGATGCGTATACCCTAACTAGGAGACGATATCGTTAGGTTACTGATCGGTCACTAAGATTGCACATTTATTATCATATTCTCATACTTCTTATTAAATAAACTTTGCTTGTTCCTAATTATTGTTTAATTTATTTGTAGGCCCATTCCTAAAAGAGAGTAAAGAAAAATGAGCCCAAAAGCCCATCAAATTCTGAATTAAATCAGAATAAATTCGAAATCAGCGAATCAGGACAAATCTTGGCAAATCAGAGAGGATGAAAATCGGTTGAAATGAGTCATCCCAAATCAAGCGGTTGAAGCCAAAGATCAAAGGCCATTTCGTCAAAATCCTGGACTTAAGCTACAAATCCAGCTGAAGATAAACATCAATCGCGAAGCCGGGAAATTTCACCAACAGGGTGTGGCCACCTGGCCACACCCTGGCCGCGAAAACGCGGCCAAAGTCGCGTTTTCGTGGCTTTGTTAGGGAGTTAGGGGGAGCGTTTGCTCCCCATATCTTCTCACGCCTCTCCTCTTTGGGTTTTTACCTATAAAAGGCAGGTATTTCACTGTAAATGGGGACGACCATGCAGAGATAGGACTTAGTCCACTTTTTCATTCTTTGTAGTGTAGGTTTTGTTTTTCTTTTCATGTAATTTTCAGTTTATGTAAATCAGAGGAGATTAGAGTTTCATAGGAGAATGAGAACGAAGCTTGTGCTGAGAGTGACACCGGTGTAAGATTTTCTTCTTTTCTCTTATTGTTATGAAATCGAATTTGTAGTTTCCCTTTTGTATATACTTTATTTTTATTCTTCTTCTTCTCTACTTTTCTTCTTTTGGCACCAAATTGCTATCCAAGTGAGTCTTAAAGCATCGAAAGAGCCTTGCCTTTGCGAGTGCCACGGATAGCTCATAACGATGGATTTTGAGTTTCATTCTGTATCACTTCATACTTGCAACGTCTTGATGATATAATATGGAGGAGACGGGAATCAACTCTTATGGGCTATACGTTGATCGCCTCACTTCAAGGTAACTTCATTGCAAAAAGATTCAAGGTAAGCATTTGGTCAAAGGAGGTAAGTAACTTTTAGATTCTTTTCTTTTTATTCTTTAGTTTAGAACACCATAATCTACCACTTCTTTCATCACTCATTTCGATTTCTTTGTACATATCCAATTCTAGTTTCTTCATCTTCCCAATCTCTCATTTTCTGCCTAACTTCATTGTAATTTATTTCACTTTTCTTTTTAAAAAACTAAAGAAGAACTTTAACCATTAATGGTAGCATAAAAGAGAACTTGTTAGAAAAGCTTCCATCGTTAGTCTCTCCTTATGGATCACGACCCGCATAGCCACTTGCTATTGCGGTAGAATTGAGTAATTTACACTTTTCATTCTTAGTTCTAAAATTCTGTATTTTGTATGCAGGTAAAACCTCAATCAAAATTTGAGCGCCGTTGTCGGGGAGGGACGGTAAGTAATTCTCTTTAAAGTGTACATTTTTGGTTAACTTTCTTCTTTGTTTTTTGTACAAATTTAACAACAAGGAATTCTTGCTACAGTGGACACATAAGTGGCCTTGGAGTCAGCTCAAGAAAGCAGAGCCAAGAAGCCCTCAGATTTGCTACAGTCCTGTGGCAAACTGAGTGAACTACTAACCTATATTTTCTGCAGGTTGGCTGAATTGCGTAGTTTAAATATCTGTAGCATTTATTTCCTTGTTTGTCTCACTATATTTACTTTCTAACCTCAACAGTAAAATGATGATTGTAAATGCTAAAAAAATAATTTAGACTTTGCATTTAGGCACGTGTCTATTTCATTATATTTTCTATTTACTGTTGAAGAGTGCTGGAGCAAAGGTACGTGTGCATAGCATCTAGTTTAAGAACACTTTTGGATTGTTTACATTACTTAAGTGTTGTTTTTCTTGTACACTGCACTAAATTGATCTAAGGGCTTGTCCTATAAACAAGATAAGGTGGGAAAGTCATTACCCTCCCTTAGCCCACAAACAATCTCCTCACTCACTAACCCAAGCCTAACTAAAAATAAGTAGATGTTGGCCCTAGGGATATCTCGGACTTAATTAGGAGATTATCCTAAGGGGGAAAGGTGTTGGAATTTGACTCCTGCCAAATCAGTGTCTAGGAAGGGGATTAAGGGCCGAAAGTCCGAAGGTTGGTGGTTACTTAATTAAGGAACGTCTTTGACGGATAACCTCCTACCAATCTTGCCCTGACCTGGCTGATTAGCTTGTAGTCAAAGTCTGCATTATACCTCCTATGGACAGTCTAACCAGTTAGGAGTCGTCTAGGTCAAAGGTCTACCCTAACTTAGGTTAGAATTTTTTCTTTTTTGTTTGCTTATTTGTTTGTTTTTTTTTTGTTTGTGTTTTATTATGTGATATGGCTTATAACAATAATTTTTTCAATTTTAATGGTAATCCATATTACACACCAACCTCTTTTTCGGATATTACCAACCCGGCATATCATAATTTTAACCAACCTAGTGTGCCAGATTGGTCTTATCCGAATCAATATAACCCATGCCCCCAATCTTATAACCATAATTTTCAGAATAATTTCAACTCTTCACAGAGTCAGTGGGGATTCACCTCCCCCGAGTTCAATTTTCAACTAACTTGTCCTCCTTATCCACCTTGTCCACAATATTTCCAAGATTCATACTCAGTTCCACCAATCCAAAATAGAAAACCATCAATTTTGGAAATGAGTATGCGTGAGTCCAAACAACAATCACAAAATCTGATGGACTCACAATTTTACCACCAATTCCAAAATAACACTTCATCTTTTCAAGACCAATCGCAACAAAAACGATGAACCTATCAACTATGAAAAGATGCTTAAAGCCATGACTCAGGTTCAAAACACTCAAAATCATGACATAGATATGATAGTCTAAACTCTATGTTCTCACCGTTTGGCCAATTCTGATGTCGTTAACCATTCTGTTAGAGCTGAAGAGTCATGTTGTTTTGAAAAACAAGGTTCTATTTCAGCACAATCATTTGAACTTGCCCAAACTTTAAATTTTGAAAATGATATTGATAGTTTGGCAAGTTATTCCTTTCCTGAAATAGAACTTGAGAATGAATATGATCATGAACCTCAACTTAGTGATTCAATTCTATTTCCTGATTCAATTATGAGTCCGGTGTCTTCACCTGATTTCAATCTTTTTCTCGAGTCAACATTGGATCCTGTGCCAATTCATAACGAAATTGAATCACCCATCTTTGATGATCAGCATATTGAACTTGACCAATTTCATACTTTTGAAAGTCCCATTGACAAATTGGCAAGTTCTCATTTTTATGAAATTGAACTTAATGAGAAATGTGACCTAAATTCTCATTTTGTGATCCAGTTCAAATTCCCAAATCAATATTGACTCCTGTTTTGTTACCCGACTTGAGTAATATTTTAAAGTCAGTTTTGATTCCCACACCTGTCATTCTTGAACTTAAATCACCAATATTAAGTCACATTCTATTGTGAGAAAATGAATGTGGACTTGAGTTTCAACTTCTTGATTTGGACCCACTTCCTGAACCATTCTTGACTCCTGAACCTTTACTTGACTTAAATCACTTTTCTGAGTCGGTATTAGTTCCCGTACTTCCTAAGTCCAAGTCAATCATTCTATCTTTTCACACTCCATTTTGGCGGTTGACAAAATTGACTCCGAAATCAATTATGGAATTTGGAAATTAGATGGGGTCAATTTTTTAATAAAAATCCTTCATGTATACATCATTTAGTGGGTTATATTAGAGAGATTTCTGGTGGGTTCCTCCGAACTCCATGCAAAGTCGATTGGGCCGCATTTCGTGGACCAATCAGACCACCACCGGAACCACCACCTTAAGGTAGTATTTTCCTTCCCTGTCTTCTTTTTCATGTATCTATGCATTAATTTATACATTGAGGACAATGCATGAGATAGGTGTGGGGGAGGGTTCTAACATAACTTAGGTTTTTCTTTTTATTAAAAAAATTTAACATTTTCTTTACTTTTAAAAAATTTTGAAAATAGAAACAATATTTTGACATATTTTTTTATAAGAAATTACAATTTTAAGGAATAGGAAAATTAAAATTAGTATTTCTTAAACTTGGTCAAAATAAGATTATTTGTTTGATTTTTAGAGTTAGGAAGATAATTTGTCAAAGTAATTTAGTCTTGATCTTTAACTTAATGAAATATGCACACTTTATACACTTACACACTTAGGGTTCAAAAAACGAAGATTCTTATGCCTTATAAAAAATATATATATATCTATGAAAGATGAACAAATCTAATTATTGATTAGTTAGGTACTTTGGCCTAAGTAAGCCTTGGTATTTATGCGAAAGATAATTAGATAAGTTTGAAAAAAAATATAAAAAAAATCCTCTGATTAAGCTGGGTATTTGTGCCTAATAAAGCATAAGTATTCACGTCTAAAAGTGGTTCATATAATAAAATCCTTAGTTTTGTGGCCTTTTTTGCTTGAGTCTTAAGTCCTTGGGGTGTTTCTCACCCGGTGTCCTAAGACCGTTTGGTTTGGGAGTCATCGAGTAAAGGCTCGTTACATGGGCAGATTAGAAAGCCTAATAGAACTAAGGAATAACACCACTAAAATATATATATATATATATAAGGCATAAGAGTTAGAGTTAAAGAACCCTTAGTCAAAATTTTCACGGTCACAAGGTGCATATGACTTAGCGTAAAGTAATAAACTAGATGAGAAGTACAATTTGACTCCTTACTTTGATTGATAACAAATTTTTGAATAGAGACTAAGTTTAGGAATAAATATTCGGTTTTCCTATAACTTATAGATTACTTAAAACTTACAATATTATTTCAAATATTTTTCTTTCAAAATGTGTTTTCAAAGTACTAACATTCTTTCTCTTTCTTTACGGATTTTGTGGGTGTAATCCACTCAAAACCCTCACGAGACAAAACTCGTCCTCTAGGGGTAACCTAGAGGTTTAACGGCTTCTTGCACATGCTCAGTGCAATCACGTGACCTGTGAAAGTGGTCTAATAATCCTTAATATAGTTTAGTTGTTTTGCTCGAGGACGAGCAAAAGATAGGTATGGGGTGTGATCGATCGCTAAGATTGCACATTTATTATCATATTCTCATACTTCTTATTAAATAAACTCTGCTTGTTCCTAATTATTGTTTAATTTATTTGTAGGCCCATTCCTGAAGGAGAGTAAAGAAAAATGAGCCCAAAAGCCCATCAAATTCTGAATTAAATTAGAATAAATTTGAAATCAGTGAATCAGGGCAAATCTTGGCAAATCAGAGAGGTTGAAAACTGGTTGAAATGAATCATCCCAAATCAAGCGGTTGAAGCCAAAGATCAAAGGCCATTTCGTCAAAATCCCAGACTTAAACTGCAAATCTAGCTGAAGATAAACATCAACCGCGAAGCCGGGAAATTCCACCAACAGGGTGTGGCCACCTGGCCACACCCTGGCTGCGAAAATGCGGCCAAAGCCACATTTTTGCGGCTTTGTTAGGGGTTAGGGGGAGCGTTTGCTCCCCCTATCTTCTTACGTCTCTCCCCTCTTAGTTTTTGCCTATAAAAGGCAGGTATTTCACTGTAAATGGGGACGACCATGCAGAGATAGGATTTAGTCCACTTTTTCATTCTTTATAGTGTAGGTTTTGTTTTTCTTTTCATGTAATTTCAGTTTAATAAATCAGAGGAGATCAGAGTTTCATAGGAGAATAAAAACGAAGCTTGTGCTGAGAGTGACACCGGTGCAAGATTTTCTTCTTTTCTCTTATTGTTATGAAACCAAATCTGTAGTTTCCCTTTTGTATGTACTTTGTTTTTGTTCTTCTTCTTCTTCTCTAC
>JAVJIF010026828.1:0-56130 GCA_038442645.1 Agave tequilana | reverse complement strand
GCATAATTTTGGACGAATTTTGATTGATTTTCTTTATTATTCCCAGTGTTTTAAATGTCGTCTGACATTTTTCGAAATGTCGATTGACATTTCATTTTCAAGCCCTCACCGCCACGACATCCCCACCCTCATTTAAAATGGCATTTTGAAAGTGTCGGCCGACATTCGGGAAAAATTCGATATGTCGGCCGATATTTCGGAAAAAATGTCGGCCGACATTTTGGAAAAAAACCCAATATGTTGGTCTTAAAGAGTTGTAGCAATTGAGAAATTTCTGCAATAGGTTAGTGAGTGTATGTAAAATGTAAAGGTAAGTAAACCTATCCTAAACATTATAAAGTTTTGCATAAGTTGTGTATGTATTACCTTGATAAGAATTTAAGATAACATTATTTAAAACATCTATGATATATTTGTTATCTGTCATGACATCCGAAATTTACTAGATGGCCCTGAAATATCTCCGAAATTCGAAGTCTAACATCCAATTACGACATTCGACATTTTCTCGATATCCGACATTGACTAATTATTCCTAGTTATTTTTATCTTTTTATTTATTTATTTATTTTGCCTCTTAATATTACCTAACTTTAAAATATTATAGCAACGCAAGTAACTATGTTATGATCATTAGCTAACATGTCTAAATAACTACTTATACAAAACAGTGAATAAGACTAATAATATAATGTAACAGGCACCAATAAACTTATATAGATGACAAATTTTAGGCTTCAATTATAATAAAAAAATAAATGAAAAACTACCACTAAATTAGTGTACAAAAAAAGTAGATGCATTATTAATCTAACAGATAAAGACAGTACAATAATAATAAAAATTCACAATTTGTGACAAGTAATAAAGGCGAAAGTAGCAAGATATTATGACTAATTAAAATATTTTAAAAAATAAATGAATAAGATTAAAAATATTCAAGTAAATGAGAGCTAATGTACATAACTTTGACGTTTGCAAAAAAGATAAGTATAAATAGGCAACCAGCGTTAATAAAAGATATGTATTGTAGCAAAAGATCGTAAAAATACATGAAAGTATGTACAGAAGTATAAATGATAAACGATGAACAAAATAAAAATAAGAAAAAAAAATTAAGCAAGAATTATTTTTTACAAATAGTGTAGTGTAATATCTGAAGTTTATCAAAAGCTATATAAAGATCTAAATATAAGCAACATGTTGTATTAGTACTAAAAAGAATGAAAGACCAAAAACAAGTGGACTAATCATAAAGGATTGAAATAAAAAAAGTTAACAAGGATAAAATAAGAGTTGGGTCAAAGTCATATTATACGAAAGATAATTGAACAACTAATGCCTAATAATTTAAGAAAATAAAGTATAAGTTATGAAAAAGAAAATATTAATGAAGAAAAGTAATAGATTGAGTACTAATTAATAATAGTAGGAATAATGAAAATTCTTTCATAAGAAATCAACAAGTAAGAATGCACTGGTGTACAACAGAATATTATTATTAAAAAAAGCTAATAGAAGTAGATACAATCTTATAATTTACAAATCTATTATAGATTAACGTGAAATTATACTAGCATAAAAGTAAATAAGTAATGGAAAGCCACTACATAAAAAGAACAATGGGTTGACTAGAAAGGCGCTTGTTAGAAATTTATATAAATTTAATATTATATATATAATAAAGAAAAACACACGGTACTAGTCATACAAGTCACTAAATAAAACACAAGTATAGAGGATTAATAAATTTACACAAGTATAGAGGATTAATAAATTTACATATACTACAAGTTATAACAGCAATCAGTGCAAAACTGCATTACTCGTTTTAATAATGCAAGGTATAATCAACTAAGACAAATCAAATATCTAGTAATGATTAAATACAATGAGTATCATAAACAAATACAATTATAGTGTAAAATAAAAAAATTGAGACGAGAAACAAGAAGCAAAGTCACTTCTAAATTAGGCTAACTACTACCAGCTAAAATCTTATAAAACCTAAATAATTATTAACTATTTAGATTGCAAAGTAATAGCAAGCATAAATATTATTCTAGCACTATATAAAAATAAACATTATCAGAAATAAATAGTAATCAAATAGTTTATAACAGTAATTCTTGCTAAGATAACAGTTTGGGCTTCAATAATATTACGAAGAACACAAGAGTCTCCAAGAGTTCAGCACGGGAATCGATGTTGAAAGGAACATATATATTAAAAAATTTGAGATGAAAAAGTAACACATCCATAGGACTTTGGGCCTAACGAATAGTATTATTGATAATATTTTTCTAACAATTTAAAATAAAAATGTTGTGTTTTGGTCACACTATTACTAGAACTTATTACTTTATGTTTTAAAAAAATAAATGAAATGACTAGTTGTTACAACTTGTCTTATATTATATGAATTGAAAATATTAACTCTTCTAATAATCATTTAAATCATGATATTGCTAATGAAAGTGTGGTGAACTTTCTAAGACTAATTCAAAAATCGATATTTAGATTACCTAAATGAAGTTTTAACCATAACAGATTTCTATATTTCTAAGTTGAATTATAAAATTGATTATGAATGAATTAAGACATGTAATTGTTTGATACTGGACCTTTAAGAACGTTATTGATATTGCCTCGAGTTAATTACTCGAATGAACCATACTTGAGCAAATTGCTACACGATAACAAATAATCGACATGACTAACCTTGTTCCATTAGAAAGGCACCATGATATAGAAATCACAAAACATAAACATCTTGAATATGAACATATAAACACGAAAGTTAAATAACACAGATAAACGCTTGTGTGAAGCACGTACTTGGAATTACTTAAATGTGGTATACGATGATTACATGGGCTTGACAAGGACATGGTGGCATGGTTGTTATTGGTACTTGATTCGCGCAAGGATATTCACGTTTTTAATAAAATTTGGTTGCAAAATAACAAGACACAGGGCTTATATGGGAGAAATTAATGATGAAAACTGAGAAAGTGTACCTTGAGTATCACTACCTATGTACAAGGTATGGTGTTATTACATTGTACATGTCTTATTGACGAGCTCACTCTGATTATTCCTGATTATTTCTGGTATGACTTCTCGTTAGGTACACGAGCGCTTTTTTCTCAAAGTTTTCAAACAACGATAATCATTGATTGATATGCGTGAATAGGCTGCGGTATGTGATATAGTCGTTTCCGCGTGCTTAGGACCCAATTGACATGCGTAGTAGGCGTAAGATGGGATACGTTCAACCGCATGTGACACTTGGAGTGTCCACTTAATTAGTAACCCCTAAGAATATCTTTATAATTAACATTATAGTTGTGCGTTCTTGTGATGATTGCTACTGTTTGATTGTTTACACAAGCTCATTATATTTGATTTATTTCATGCTTAAAAGCACTTATGTTTTCAGTGAATTCATGTTTATCATCATGACTTGAATATTGTATGACTGGTTCCGTAAAAACTCGTGCAACAAATACATAGTTGTGTCAATGAAAATAAATATCACTATTGCATATTGTATTTCTTTTTCTTGTTCAAATATATCTATGTGCCCTATATATATTACATATTTTCTTTCCTTTGTGCTTGTCGGAAGATTCTGACTCCCCGGAGTTTGCTTACCCTAGATAGTGGAGAGTACGTGGAGACACCGATTGGGGACGATGAGTACCTCGAGAAGCCAGCTGGAGATCAATAGAACTTGAATACTGCTTTAGTTATTTGCTTTCTTTCATAGATGTATGGATAAGATAGTTACAACTCATTTCTCAGTATTTGGATTTGCGTCAGTTATTTGGTTTTGTACCCTTTTAGTTGAATAAATCTTTTGATTAGTTTTGTTTCATGTATGTGTACTCTATTTGAACTTGATATGTTTATGCAGCAAATAAAAAAATAGTATAAATTGTAGGTTAGAGGCTTAGCATGCTCCTTTGAGCGTGTCGCCGGCCCAAATCATGTGCTTATCTCGCTTTAGTGGGAAGTAGGGCGTGACATGTTACAAACCTCCAACTTGTAGTTCTCTCTAAGGTTTATAGCAATCTTTCTCCTTTAGCTCGCTTTTGGCTTCCTATACCTAAATTTTAGATTTCTCTTTTTTGTGAATATTCAGCTAGGGTTTTCAAGGGCACGAAAGAGAGGGCTTAAATAGGCCATATGTGGGTTTTTAGTGGGTTAAGTTCGGTTTAGGGTGTAACTTGGGTTTGGTCCAAAATTTGGAGTAACTAGGTTGAGTTTGGACTGTTTTTTTGGGGTTTAGCTTACCCAAATTTTTTAAATATTTATCTACTAATTTAAATTTGATTTGGATGTTTTAGGATAAGGAAGATTGTTTCCGGATAGGGAAAAATTTTGGACGAATTTAGATTGGTTTTCTTTATTATTCCTAATTGTTATCGTTTTTATTTATCTACTTATTTATTTATTGCTTCTTAATATCATCTAATTTTAGGATATTACACATTTATAGCTAGAAAATAAAGACAGAATTGAAAACTCTACACCATGCTTCTTTATACCATTCTCCTTGGGTTGGTTGCAAAATCTTATAGAAATCAATACATTTGATGTAACTATACGTTTTATTCTATACTATTATTCGATGATACAAATGATTACCTAATAATTAACATAGTTCAAGAAATCAACTAATATCATATGAATGTTTAGATTTGAGCTTTCACATATATTCCGGACCCCAAAGTGATTTCATTCTAGGTCCACCCCTACCCCAGTGGTGACATTTATTACTCAAAGAAGACAAGGATATACATGACAGAAAAACAATACCTGCCAGGAGTCCTGCCTCTTGGAGGGCTCCTATAACGTCTCGGGGGAGATCTTTCATGATAGCTTCTGTAGCTTGAATACCTAATTGCAAAAAGCAAAATTAGGGGAAAATTTAACTAACAGAGCAAAAACCATGACAGAATATCAACATACATCCATGTATGACTGATCATTACCTATCACGATCAGATCTTCCACCATACCGATGAGACCTTACAGGAGAGCGGTCTGGAGATGGTGTCCGGTATCGTCTTGCATAATAATACCGTTGACTAAAACCCCTGCCCCTTCTGATGCGCTTGGGCGACCCATCCGGAGAAGCACTTCTTGACAAACTCCTGCCATGGTTGAGGGGGGAGACAGTGCTCGTCGAATAGGACTCGCTGAACCTCTGCTAAAGCTTCTCCTTGAACGTGTCCTCACAGGGCTTCGACTTGGGCTTCGGTGTGATGACCTGACTGGGCTTCTGCTGAGGCTTTTTCGAGCATCCCTTGCAGGGCTACTGCTAGGCGATCTTCTCCTGTAAGACCTTACAGGACTCCTGCTAGGACTTTTCCGTGGCAGAGACCTTGCAGAACTCCTGCTCATGCTCCTCCTTTTGTCCCTCACAGGGCTTCTGCTTATGCTTCTCCTTGGAGGCGCCCTTCCCGAGCTCATACTGGGACTCCTTCGTGACAGGGATCTTGCTGAACTTCTGCTTATGCTTCTTGGATGACTTTTTACTGGGCTTCGGCTTAATCTTACTGGACGACTTTTGACTGGGCTTCTGCTTATTATGCTTCTTGGTCGACCCTTTACTGGGCTTTGGCTTAAGCTTCTCCGCGTCGTCATGAACGGACTTTGGCTAACACTTCTAGCTGGGCTTTTGCTCAGGCTCCTGCTACCCGGACTTCTGCCGATTCTTTTGGCTGGGCTTCTGCTCTGACTACTTTCACAGCCATGGTCAGGGCTTCTACTATGACGTCTCTGCGGAGGGGGACTCCTGCTGATAGACCTTTTTGGGCTCACACTCTGGCTTTTTCTTAGACTCCTTCTAGGACTTATACTCATACTCTTGCTCATGTCATGATTAGGGCTCATGCTGCGGCTCCTGCTCATCAATGTCAGATAAATACTTTCTGGAAGAAGCAGTAAGCACACACAAGGAATTGATAGAAGAATAAAAAGGACCTAGATTTGCTTGGTTTATCATCATTAGGCAGTGGCCTATCAGCACTTCTATCAGATTTTGCTTCACCAATGTCATTGCTTTGCACCTCTCCATTTTCTCTAGTAGAATTAGCTTCTTCTCCAGCAGATTGGTCCACCTTCTCGTCATTGATTGGCAAATTTGCAGTAGTTTCCTTCTCCAAAACCAATGTGGGTTGAACCTCATCTGTCAGTAAAAAATAACATGCATTAATCATTTCATAAAATAGATATTGACAAGAAAAAAAAAAAAGATGGTGTCCAAGTACATCAAAGAGACAGCTTATTTCACTTAATCATGATCAGCTGACAAACTGTGATAAACTTAAACCTTCAGGTTCATATTTGTCATTAGCTAAAGAACAAAACGACTCACAAGTACTAACAGCCAAGGGCTAAGCCTCTAAGGGAAATTCTGCCGCCTACCTGAAATCCGATTCTTATACTTCCGTAATAGACCTTGATGTCTGCCTCCATCTTTAGAACTGCTCCCACTTGGATCTTCAGTATCAGCATCAGTATCACTCTCTGATATCCTTGTATAAGCAAAAGAAGAAGAAAAAAATAGGTTCATTATTGCAGCAAATTATGAGGTAGAAGAAGGTTCATAACTCACTAATGAAAAAAACAACAACAAACATCAGACTGGATCTGAAGAGGCAATCATGTTAAATAACTTGGCGAATTATTTTTATTGGTTCAATAAATCAACTGAATGTCATTTTTTCCTGTGAAGCTTGGAAAGAACAATAGCAGCTAGTTAATAATAAGATAGTCTAGGCAACTTTACTGCAACAATAGGTTATGGTTTCTGTTCTTCTTGTTGAATTCATCAATCACAAGGTAGAATTCTAGAATAAACTGTCACTTGTAATGACTTTAGCAATAACGAAAGTTGTAGTAGTAAATTTGGTATGGGAACCTAGATTCTGGTGCATTCCATCGGCTACCTTGGGGACGTATTCTACTCAGCTTGAATGTTTATGTGATACAGAAAAAAAACTATAATCAACAAGCAGCAATCTACAGAGATAAAGGCAAGAACATAAGCATCTGAATTTAAACAAACGAATACGACTGCAAGTGCATATGCATCGGCTTGATCAACCATATATACTTACAGATATCAATTACCAATTTACAAGAACAATTGAGCTATATCAAGAATTCGAGCATTAAAAACAGAAACTAGGTTAGATGAGTCGTGAAACTACAAAAGTAATAGAATGAAAAAAAAATTAATCTTGCATCTACACATTTCAAAAACTTGCGTATAGGGAAGGATCTTATATCCCAGGTAACCAAAACTTGTAGTGTAACACATAACATGTGAACATAAAGCAATAATCATGAGGAAAACCCAATGAAAAATGAACTGTCACAATAGGAAGACATGTATTAGCCTCCATTGCATGCGGAATAGGCAAAATTTTAAAGTTATTCAGTAAAGGACCTCTTGGATTTGCGCTTTGATTTTCGATCTCGCCTTCTGCGCCTTTTATCGCGTCTTCGGTCCCTTTTCCTTTTCCGCGCTTGTATTTATCCCTCTTTGAATATTTCTTTCTCCTCCTACGCCTATCATCACTTGAGCTACTGATATCAGATGACGATGACGATGAATATGAATCAGACTCACTATCAGTATCAGAAGATTCAGAGTCTGTGTCTGACGAGCTATCTGATTCGGATGAGTAATATCTTCTTCGCTTCTTCTTTCTTCGGCACTTGGAAGATTTCATATGACGTCCCTTCCGCCGTGCTTCATGGCTATCTGTATCAGAAGAGAGATCCTTTCCTGATTTTGACTTGCTGGATTTCTTTTTATCTACACGTGTACAATGGCAGTTAAATATTAACTTACAGATCCCAAAAGTTTTAAGACAAAAAAAATCACAAAAACTATTTGTTGACAAATATAACATAAGCTAAGCTGAAACCCAGCTCAACTTACATAAAGCCAATTTACCATTTTCCTGTACTGGTACCACCATACCATGATATCTTGTATCATGAAATTCACCACAGTCAATAATTTTCACTGGAACAACAGGTCTGGTACCATCAACTTCAACGCGCTCAATCTTCTTTAAAGTATCTTGCCCTAAGATAAGCTTCCAAAAACAACATGCTTCCTGCGACAGAGATAAAACACAAGCATATTAAGTAACAGGCAGAAATTCATGAAAATTCCCAAACTAGAAGTGGTAAAACACTAGACCCATCTTGTGATGGAGTTGCCTGTTACATTCATCGTGGGTAAATGAAAGTATTCATAACACAATCATATCCTGCAATTATCCCTGCATGTAGAGGTAGGACTTCTTTGTTCACCATCACAAGCATATGAATAGAATCTCTCAACCTACCGTGAAATGTGTAAAAATGCCTAATGCACATAGATTAATGCATGAAATGTCCTATGTATTCAGGTGTCACGATGGTGCCTCATGTTTCAATAGAATAGCAGCACAGGAAGATTAAAATATCTCACTGTTAAGCAAGAAGCAAAGGATCCACCGGGCAACTAAGTCACAGCTATAGCAAGAGTCTAATTTCTCATCAGCTCAAAATTACAGACTCGCACTCAAACCAATAGCTCTGATAAATTGTCACAGTCAACTTCCAATGCAAATCCCAACATTTTTTTGACAGTATCTGAACGATTCAGACGGATTACACCAATACCCTCATTCACTAATGAGTTGGCTGGTATTGTTGCACAATGTCCCATGCATTTACATATTGGAAAAAAAAAAACATGAATACTCAAAGATTTGTGGAGTTTTCTTGAAAAAACATGTATGAGAATTAATTTAAATGAATATAAGATTAAATTCTAAAACTGACCCATCCAGATGAGGAGCAGCTTTCAGGGTAATAAAGAATTGAGAACCATTGCCATCAGAACCAGCATTCGCCATTGATAAAAGACCAGGACCATCATGGCGTAGCTTAAAATTTTCATCTGAAACAATGTAAAATCAACAAGATTGTCAGGAATGCAACTTACTTCATCTTATAAATGTCAACATACTTACTTAAAAACAATCATTGAACGACACAAAACCATGCCCCAGAACATCACGCACAACTACATATCTGCTTGAAAACCTTTCCCTATTATGTACCCTCTGGGCTCACAATTAATGGGGCACCATACCATTTTTCCTCTCAGAAATTGTCAGATTTTAAGTTTGGGATGTGAAGAAATATTTAACTATTGAATATTTAAAGATGTTCACATTCAAGATAAGCAACAGAGGAAGAAATGATTCCAATAAAAAAAATGAAAATTAAAGCTTGGTCTACTGGAGAAAGAAAATTTTAATCAAAACAATAAAAGTACAAATGCCAAAATGATAAAGATACTCACAAAGAATGCCACATCTAATGCTTAAAATACATTCAGACTTCAGATGCTAATAACTGTATACTATTCATTGATATTACTAAAAAAAATAAAAAGGGAAAGATCATGTTATTTTAGACCTATCTCAAAGGGAGAATATAAGAACAAGATGAGCCCGCAAGTCATAGATTTAAAGTTAGTAAGGATAGCTGAAAATAGAAGACCATCATTTGGCCTCAAGTGTTAAATTACAGCAGAATCTATGTGTGCAGAGGCATGTAAAGCTAGCTGAGAATTACTGTAAGAAACTAATAATCTTAAAGAGGCACCGGAAAAGACCAAGCAATATTGATTCTTCTTTCTTAAGAAGACAATGGAAGATTTTAAGAACTTTTTATAAATGGGAATAAAGCTCAGATATTTAAATGTATTTAAGTGTGAGTCCCTAAATCAATGGCAAGAGGAAGTTCTTTTCTACTTTACTCCCCCTTTCTTGTTCACTTAGGTCCCGGCCCCTTGAATGGGAGTTTGGTAAATCATTTGGAGGGTTCTGCTCTTCTCCAGACTGTATGGCCTGGTTCCAACAACCCCAATCCCATGCTCTCAATTCCAGGATCTGGAACAAAACCACGGTTCGGCTTGGTATGAAATCAAGGAATTTGCAATCTGGGGGTTAATTGCATGTAACCATTTTCATATTAAAAACTGGAGAATTGGAATTCAGTAATTTAGAGATGAATCTTATTCTAGGAAAATGAATGCAACTTCACACAAGAAATCGGAAATCAATTTTAACTTCATTTACAGCTGCATAAAGTAGTCCTACACAATATATGTCTTTCGCATGTATCAAACTTAAAATAGGATTTTGTGTACAATAATTTCAGCACTCCAAATATATGAAATAAAACACTGTCAACTGAATTTGCAATGCAAGGACTCTAAATTAGGTGAATAGAAATCAACATATATGATTGCAATATCATGCAAAAAGATAGATGCTTATTCCTGAGTTACTGATTCAAGCATCTATTTTCAAATCCAAATCACAATTAGTTTCCAGATCATGTGGCCTTTATGTCATTCCAATGTAAACATGCAATAGTGACAAAAATGTTGTAGAAAGATTTGTAGGAAGGTATATATCAAACAACCAGGTTCCGGTAACGAAGCTAAAAAAAGGCAAAGAGCTTGAGAATTTATGACGCAAATTTCAGCTTACTTCAACAATAAAATCAGTATGCCTAATCTTCCATCAATCTGCTGTCTTAGAACCCACTTACACTATTTAGTGCAAGTGAATTAAATGAACAAAAGAAAAAATAGAACCTTTACTTTCATAAGTTGCAAGTCACTCACGAAAAAAAAAAACAAAGCATAAATGTTAGAGAGAGCACAAAAAGATTGGAGAAATGAAAAGGATAATTTACTTTTATACTCTACATAATATGATTAGCACTGATTTGAAAGTCAATATCCAGATAATAATTAACATAATAATGAAGGTAGCAATCTGCTTCGTGTCTGAAATCATGAAGCCAAGCAGATTCCATTTTCCATGTAGCTTGTACCTCTTGAACAACAAGGGTAAGTAGACAAGCAACTACTAGATCGAAATGGTGCTTCATAATGAAGATGATGACGAAATGAGAATAGAAGAAAACAGTATATGAACTAGAAACATAGAGAGAGAGAGAGAGAGAGAGAGAGAGAGAGGCCAAGAAAATGGTGGCTTTGCTCATTTGTACTATGCTTTCATCTGAAGTTGCTACCTATGCTTTTATTTAAAGTACATACATTCAGCAGTCACAATCACATAGGTAGCAATTCACAAATCCATTGTTTGGGCTCATAACATGTGGCCATTGTAAGAGCATACTCATTACCGTGAGACTAGAATTGCAACCATCTGCATTTTTTAAATAATTATTACACAGGAAGATGGGCTAGGAGGATTTGAGATCTACTCTGCTCTTAAAATTACTAAGGTTTAGCTCAGAACCACAACTCAACTTTTGGATCGCTAATGTACTGTGCATGACTTTGAGAGCCATGGTTCAAAGTCGCGTTCTCGGATGCCGACTCGACGGGCACCGTTCCACATCGGTCGCGGCGTCTCGGAACGGATTAGGTGATACGCGCAAAACGCTACAAATAAATCTCAAAAAATTGAAAAAATCACGACAAATCATAAAAAAAATGTAGACATCAATTTTCATGCATCACATGTCCAAAACAAATTGTTTTGAGGGGTAATTGGGAAAATATGATAATTTGAGGGGGCAAATATAATAAATATATAAATTTGGGAGTTAAATTTAAAAACCCTAAAATAAAAAAACAGAAAAAAAGAAATGAAAGGATAAAAGACAGAAAAAGGTGAGACCATGAGAGTGAGACCGTGGGAGAGGGATCAGAGAGGGAGAGGGAGACCAGAGGGAGGGGGCCTGGCTGGAGGCAGGCGACAGCGGGCGGGCTGGAGGCGTGCGACGACGAGGTAAGTCCGTAATTTTTTTTTCTTCTTTGTCCCTCCTCCGATCACAAACGGGGGCGAGCAACGACGAGTGGGTTGAAGGCGGCCGATAATGATGACAATAGGTCCAGGCGGCGATAACGACCGTTGCCGACGAGAGAGATCGGGTGCTTCTAGATCAGTCGGGTAAGATCTCGATCGTTCTCTCCTAGATCTGTTGCACTAGTTTTTTTTCCTTCTTTTAAGCACGAAGAGACGAGTTGAGAATTGGAATCAGCCTTAACTCGGGTGTGAATCGGTCAAGACTTGGTCGAATCGGCCGAGTTAAACCGATTTCTATCGGAATTCCGCTGAGTCGGTGCTGAGTCTACCCGAGTCACTCTCTTCTGCACCATTCCAGGCAACTCCGTCGCGGTATCGGAATGGTGAGGGCCGTTCCAAATACGACTCGGCCGAGACTTTGAACCATGTGAGAGCCCAAACTTAGGTCTGCCTATTGTACAAAACTTTATTTCGTGCAAGCAATAAATTTCTGATGGCTCATGCCACTACACATGCAACCATTTTCAACAGACCAAGGCCCAACTACGTGAAACAATAATCAGTATAGCACCGTGATGCACTCATACGGCCTTGCTTGGACCTCTATATTCTGTTTTTTTCACTATTTTCAAATAACAAGAGTGAAGTAAGTCTATGAGAGGCAGAGGTACTTCTGTTATGCATGCAAGTTTTGTAAAGCATACCTGCAGGAGGCAATATCATTCCTCTAACTAAACCGTGATAATTGACTCAATTATGCAAGGGGCATGTCTTAGACATAACTAGGGTCGATAAGATTTTTCAGAGAGTTGACTCATTACTGTCCATCATTAGTAATAAAACAGTTAATAATTAAACACTACAGGTTTTGTCATTAATGTTAGCATGTGATATGTTGCATTTTTAAAGTAGCAGCAAAGCCTACAGGCACACACTGTAAACTCTCAAACCAACCAGGCAGATTCATGACCACCAACAGATTAGCCACTCACTTTTTCCTAAGGAGTATGCAATTGCTGATTAAGCAGTTTATTATTTTACTTTTATAGTAGCAACGCAGCCTCACACACCAACTTGTCTCATGTTACATTATATAAGAAACTACATATAAATTGATATATGCCTAAACATCTACAGGAGGTTTGTAATGACCAAAGATTAGCCGTACTTTTGTCCTAATGTAGGCAATTGCTGATTAAGCTGCAGGTGACAAA
This sequence comes from Agave tequilana, assembly GCA_038442645.1. Taxonomy (NCBI): domain Eukaryota; kingdom Viridiplantae; phylum Streptophyta; class Magnoliopsida; order Asparagales; family Asparagaceae; genus Agave; species Agave tequilana. The sequence continues at coordinate 43,040 of JAVJIF010026828.1, read as the reverse complement.
AAAAGCCTGCAATAATTTTAGCTATTGTGCAAGCAGAATAATGTATCCAAAAATGAAGTTAGCAAAGCCACAACTATTATTATCTGTGTCCACTATATTTAAAAGCAATAATTCCACAATGTTATTGACTATATCATTTAAAGGCGGTGAAGTTGTAAACACGATTTGATAATATATTAATATACCATGACAGAACTGTCAATCAGTCGCAATAGCAGCAATTTGACACATATAGGTAACCTAAACTAGTGATATGTTAAATAAATTGAACAAATCATGCCACGAATAACAAATTAAAGAATTGACTAACATTTAGCACCAAATCATAGCTGAAAGGGCAAGAAATGGAGCCAAGCTTCAACAACCACCTTAAACTAAACTAGTCATAAGAACCAACCATCCAAAAGTGATCAGGAACACAATCCCTCACATCACATGACGTAGTATAATCATTCAACACACTCAACATTGAGTTCGCAGCAACAAATTTAGGAAGTTAAAGATTCTCACCAGGGAATTTTCCACCATATATACTCTCACCGCCGGTTCCTGAAAATTATTGAAGTATGTTAAAATAAATCTAGCTGACAATTCAGAAATAAATGAATGAACTCAAAAGTAATAGCTTGTTCCTTGTATAAGTATCAAACTCAGCTGGCCACCTGGTAATCAAACACTAGAAATTCTTATTTAATGCAGTATATTGAATCAATCATATTCTAACAATCTACACCACATGGCTTTATATAGCAACAGGCTCCTTGAAAAAGATGTTTTGGTTCTCTCACCAAAAATCTCTCTCTTTTAGAAAGATGGCTTCCTCAGTTTTTGACACCCCATCTATTTCTACTATCACTATAGAGTGCAGATTCAAGATTTGGATAAAGATTGTTCTGTACAGAAGCAGACTCTTGAAAAAGATTGTTTTATATTTCATCAGAGATGCAGATCATTTTTTAGAAAGATGGGTTCCCTTTGACACCCCATCTACCCGTACTCACACTATAGATGTGTGATTCTGAGTTTTGGATAATAGAAAAAAAAAGACATTAGATGAGAAGAACAGAAGTCAAATCATACTTGTACTTCAAGTTTTAGGAACTTGTCCAGGTTTTCTTTTTTTTTCCTCCTTGAATCTCCCAAGGACTGCAGGGATAGCTACTTAACTCAGAAAGATGTTACGACATGCAAGTCTTTGTATAATATATTTACCAGTCAATTAAAGATATAAATATTATCCAGTCAATTAGAAAGATGTTGTGTCACTGCAAAATCTGAAGTACGGTTCCCATTTTAATTGTGCATGCAAAAGGACACATTTGAGGACCTTGGCAAGATCCACAATCTGAAAGAGAAGATAGAATTCTAGAGCTCAGAAGATTCAACGGGATTTCTCTTTAATTCCACATCCGCATCGTAGAAGCATAATTTAAAATGGATTGGTTACTATAATATTTTGCGAAAACTGAATTACTTCATAAATTCCAACAGAAAAGCCCGAGCCTTCATTACAGCCTCAGTACAACAAAGTTCACCAAATGGACAAGCTGCACGGGCTTACCATCTTGTCTTGAAAAGTCACCACCCTGCAAAAATAGAATCATCCATTAGAATCCTTATTAAAAATAGATAAGAAACCACAAACTGAGGTATGTTAGGGTGAAGCACAGTAAAAATTTCAAGGATGTACAACACATCAAATACAACCTTAAATAAAGAAAAGCAGTCGTGACCATCAGCCCTGTATCCTACAGCATAGAAAAGGGAAACTGACTAAAGAAGAAGGCTAACGCATCTAACAGTTGCTGCTTAAAATTTTATGCATAGACTGTAGAGGTGACCATTCGTTCAGCTACTGCAACGTACAAAAGGGAGGCAGTAATAACATACCTGTGCCATGAACCCTTTGATTATCCGATGGAAAATTGATCCCTTATAATGCAGGGGCTTCCCAGTTTGTACGTCCAGTCCCCATCTCACCTGGAACAGCACAACTGTAAATAAACCAAGTTGTAACTATATCACAGGAACACCAAGTTAGCATATGCCATGCCCGGACAACAGTTATGAAGGAAAAAATAACATTAATGTAGAGTATGTTTTGTGACACAAGAAAATTGATGATGTTCCTGTAATTGTACCACCAGAAACAGTTGTTCCACTTTCACCATAACAATCAAGGAAAATTGACAATGGAAGTAACCAAATTTTGACTAACCATGAACATAAATAGCTAACAGTCTCATTCAAGGACCGTTTCTGACAAATATTCTGGTTATTAAATGCATGTTCATAGTGTAAATATTGCATATAACATCATGTTAAAAATTGCAGTAAATTTCCATTCTGTCCTTTAGCAACACAATTTCCCAGAGTATAGAATCAATTTGCTTATCTATAGATAATATGTGTATACACTCATAGGAGATATTTCAAATTAGTATACACGTAACATTAAAAAAAGTATAGAACCCCAATGTAAACATAAATCAATTCTCATTTAGTGACCCCAAGCGAGCAGATTCAGAGGGTTTGAAATGAAGTTTTATGTCATGTATGATAAATACTTTACTCAATTTTGGAGAATCTGTAGTTCTATTAACATGGTTTCCAGAATCTCTGAATTATATTAGATGGTCTTGCAAACTAAATACTCCATAAACAAACCTAATTTCTGACAAACAGAAAATAAACACTTCCATAGAAAACGAAATCTTACTACAAAAATCAATAATTGGTACAAATCTAGATTGATGACCTTACATTTGATGGTCCTTAATAACAAACAGTTTTGGGGGAAAAATACATGTTGCACACAAAAAAAAACACACAAGCACATATACAACTTGAATAAGGCTTGAACGTGTGATTTGCCTTTTTAATGTAATTCAGATTCTCTATTCTTTACTTGTTTGCATTGATAAAATCCTTACACGCCCAGTCTACGACTTCCTCGCAGTTGCCCATCAAAATAATTAAAAAATTGAGAAACATATGTACATTTTTCATTACATCAATCCTCTACATTCACTAAACTTGATCTTAGATGAATATTAATGATCACACCTAATAGTCGCCATCTAGTTGCATATCATCCAACCACTATTCTATCATATTCCCCCATTTTTTTCATAATAAAATAGGGCCCAGACATGACACATGCATCAACCAACTATAAGAAGTCTATTATTTTTCACAAATTAAACATGTTTACCTTCCCACTAGCATGTTATAATTTCATGCAACATGTAGAAACAACTATCAAAGTTAGACATTTCACCAACTAAGAGTTTGGTTAGATGCTTATGCGGAAAAAACTTAGAAATGTTGCCCAGCTATACAATCCTGTCAGCGGCAGTTGTCACCAAAATATATGGTTGTTCAGTACAACAATTTTCCAACTATAGGGTCCAGTTAGCAACTATCTTCAAAGTCTAGTAGTAATCTACTGAATGTTCAGAATACCAACTTTGGATAACATCACATATCATCCATCCATTGGCCAGATAGGCCTGCAAGGTAACATAACAAGCTGCTTTTTTTCATAGGTCAAATGTTCTCTCTGTTAGTTAGCCAAATCACAGCACAAACATAAGGAGTGACAACAATATGGTGTCAACTTCAAGGGGATCAGACAGTGCAAGTTGAATAAAACACTAACACTAGGGATCCACACACACACACCAAAAGAATCCAAAAGAATCTTTTTTATTTTGTTTCTTTTTGCACTACAACTAGTAGAGAAGTTCAAGCCAACAGTGTTCTAAAAACTGACTTGGGAGCTCGCCTGGACAAAAGCAGCACCAAGCCGCCTGATGTAGGGTTAAGCACCCAACACAGGCGCTTCCTTAAAAAAAAGGTAAAAGAGAAAGAGAGAGAGAGAGAGAGAGAGAGACTAAACTGAGCTCCATGGACATCGCATCTGTCTCCTCCACTGCTGGCGTCCTCTGACTTAGGGTCCATCGCCCTCCACCACCTCGCAAGATTGCTGCACTATGCCTCAAAAGTCGAGAGGGATGGGTTAGAGCATCAACCCTCAACCCCATCAATACGATGCAAGTCAGGTTTGAATGCACTACATATAGCTTAAACCTGGGCTTGAACCCGCCACTTTGTATTAAAGGGATTAAGGTGTGATGCCAAGCCCATCCGCTCTCTTCTCCTCCCATCTTTAAGGTAACATAGAGGCAGTAGTGGCATTGCCAGGCAATGTAGGGCAACCAGAGCTTGATGTTGGAGGCCGCAGACAGCTGTGGGAGGTGGCAACAAAGTCTCCAACTATAGGTATATTTGACATCAATAATTTTTAGATTTATTTTGAAGGAAAAAATACCTCCACCTAGGCGGTTAGGCGCTCGGCAGCAGAGTTGCTACCCCGCGCTGCCTACCGCTTTTCTTCAATAGTGCAAGAGAGAAGCTAAATTAGAAAATCTTGTGCATGTCCTTTTTAATTTAATTATCCTTTAGTATACCATTTCAATGGATAAAAGAGGGGAAAACACCTAAATGGCTAAATCACAAATATAATAAGTTGTTGTAGCCGCTGCACCGTTTTTATTTTTTCAGCCGTGATCGTTTGCATACATGTGATCCATGTGGACGTGTTCTAGGCATGCATCATAAAGGATTCCATTAACATTCAGACATACATAAACATCAGCATGTAAATTCAGTTATTCAATGTTATTATTTTTACCTCATTTAACAATTATTATAGTGATAAAAATAGATAGAATGCCATGGGAGACATTCTATAGCCTCTAATATATTTCAATTGGGAATCACTCCATACTTCTATGCGTTATGTTATGGTCCTGTTTACGAAAGACTTTTATATTCAATAGTCATAATATTGGCAAAATTTTACAATTGAGAATTTACTTTTAAGTGTTCTTTCGATATATTGAAGACCAATGGAACATCAATCCAAGGATGTCACTCATGGGTAAAGCTAAAATTAAGGGGTAACTGCAATAGAGTAGACAAGTATAACAGTTACCTGTACATAATGCCCGGAAATTTTCAGCAGTCTTGGGAACAACATCAGCAAAAGCTGCAAGGCAAAAGATGAAGTTAACTTGAATATATTTGAAGGGACAAACTAACAGAAGTTTGGACCTGTTAAAGCATGGAAATATAATTCTTTGGAAGCAAAAGCATATCCCAGTGAATCTCCAAGATAGGTGCATTCAAAATAAGAAAGGTTGAAAGTACCTCAAAGGCCATCCTTCCTGGAGTATGGCCATCAATGGATACATCTAGAAGACAAGGGGTTCTTGGTTTTTGGCCATTTTCACTGCCTCAATCTCGTGAGAAATTAAGCATCAGTAACTTTAACCTGAAAGATTGTGGAAAAAACTTATTTCATTACAATATAACTGCAATTGCAAAAGAAGTAAAATAAATCATGCATTTTAGATATTTAGAATGAAGAAGTAAAGAATTGCAATCTCCACTTCATTTGCATGCAATATATGTGCTCCCACCACTCATTCCATCGCTCTTTTACTCTCTTCACAGCCATACACTAGGGTTACGCTTAGGTTTTGGGTTCTTTCTCCGGTTCCAAAAGTAATCGTACCAAACTTTACAGATTGACAAATAATTGAATTGATCAAAATAGGCTCCAGAAAGGAACTACCTATAATCACTGCTCAGAAAGTTGTATTCTCTCTAGAACTTCTCAAAATTATAAATCTGCAATGGTTTTCTGCTTAAATTCAGTGTACGATACCCTCATCCAATGAACAATTCACAAACTTAACTCACAGTCACAGAACAGCCTTCACAACATCGAAACCTTAACCCTAGTTAATTCCAAAAACCCTAATCGGTCAGCAGCCGAAACAATAAAGTTGCCACTCTAAACATCGAGAGAAGAAGAATCCTGGAACGAGCGGATCCGAGCGTAACAAAAATTTAACACTAAATAATAATAATAATAAATTAAACTCTCCGAAAAGACTCCACGTGAACAAAATTCAGAAGATCATCAATTATAACCTCGAAGATAAAATTATAGAAAAATCGATGGAAAACGAAACCCTAATTTTTACCTCAAGGAGCAGAGAGCAGCACCGCCACAGAAACGAGAGATGATGAGGGCTCGCAGAAAACCTAAGCTCTGCGGGTGCTTCAGGCCCTGGACTTTATTGGTTCCGGATGTTTTGCATAAAACCCCTGCATAATTCGGTTATTTACTGAATAGACCCGGGCTGTGAAATGGACGGAAGCGACCGTGCGAGTGGCACGTGCGACGAGCCTTTCGAATTTCTTTGGGAAGGGGTTTTCACACTTGCCTGCGGGCTGCTACTGGCCGAAGAGATTCATGTGGGCTCGAGGCCAGGTGCGTGTTCCCCTTGTTTGTGGGGAGAAATGCTAACTCGGCTAATTCTGTTGAGTATTGACTCATATAATGAGGACTAACTTTAACTCTGGGCCCATCGCAGTGGCATCACCCCTCCTTTGTGCGCCTGAGGTTCCGCTTTTCACTCTCAGGAGATTCAATCGGATAATATTGCAGGTAAGTATTCTAGTACGGAAAAAAAAAAACTTGAAATCTAAGAGCAATCGGTTACTATGTCAATCTTAACACAAATTAAAGTCGGATCAAACCTGATTTTTCTTTCAATCAGGATATCAAGGCGCGAGTGACCTCCAAGTGCATAACAATGATCTTATGTCCTCTTTTTTTTTTCCTTTTTTGAAAGCTATAAGGTTGGGGATATACGTAATTCTAGACTATACACCCGTGAGCTAAGCTAGGGATAGTGGGTATAATCAAGTCAATCTGAATCGGTCCACTTAGGGCATGGTTTGGCGACAAAAGCCAAAATAAAAAAAATCTGGCAAAATCAGAAATTCTAAAGAAAAATCAGCCCACTGACATTGTCAGTTCTTTGGGCGTTTTTCCTCTATAAATGAGAAAAATTGAAGCAGCCAAGAGACAAAAAAATTTCCTCCATTTCCTGCAAGTCAAACACGCCAGTATGGAAAAACTGCATGGGCTCTACAAACTCAGAGCAAATGGGTACTTTCCAACTCATTTTTTTCTGAAACAAACAAGCCCTTAATAACTAGATTGCTCTTGATTGAATGTGAGCCTACCTTAGACCCTAAACCAATTAGTATTTTTCACAATAGAACACGCATCAGGTTAGTCTTATGTTCGCAAAGAAGGAACCTACCTAAAACCATCACAAGGAACCTACCTAAACCCCCCTCCATGACGAAAAGCACACTCTATTTATGCCCTTGTAAGAGAAATTTCATGGAGACATAGAATTACATTTAAGAAAGTATTTTTCAAAAGGGAAAAAAAAATGAAAGGGTTGCTCAATATATAATGTAATTAATATAAGGGTTGATTTCACTCAACTTTATGAGTCTCACGAGTTCTTAGATAACCCTCTCAAATTATTTATTTATTTTTTCACATCCCGTGTCTTCTTATTTGAATTCTCACTCCCATTCTCTCTCATGAAAGAACAAGTATTAGTGATGGAGACATCAAGGTCATGTAAGAATTTGAATCGAGTTTGTATTTTTTTTTTTTTTGGGTCTAATAAGTATTTATTGAGTCTAGTCTTGTTTATTCTCATTTAGTATTATTCTCTTTTATGTTTTAATCTTATTATTTTAGTCGCGCATCGATTGTGGAGATAAATCATTAACATTTGGAAGCTTATAAATAAGCATGGGTGTTGAGAAATAAAGCAATGAAGATAATTTGAAGAAAAAATTAGTTTCCTGAGAGAGGATTTTCTCTTGTATTTAGATGTTTAAAACCCTAAATAAAAATTATCTTTTTAAGTGTGTGAAACCCTAAAAGAAATCCTCTTAATCTTAGGTCACTTCAAGAAATATGGTCATTAGTGACAAAATTATTCGCCGTAGAATAGTCAAAAAGTCGTCGTTAATTGTAATTTACGACGAAAAAGATATTATCGAGTGGTCATCGTAAAAAGACCGTCGTAATAGTCTTACGACTAAAATGTTAATTAGTTGTTGATAATATCGTTATTAACGACAATAATTCTTGTCATAGATAGAAAATAATTCGTCATTAATGACTACAATATACGACCATATTAGTCGTCAAAATATTCATCTATGACTAAATTTTTTCGTCATTAATAGAACAAATTTATATAAAATTTAAAAATTAATATTTGAAACTGTTCTTACATCGACTAGTTTATTTGTTGTCAATGCATTGGTTTTGCCACTATCTTTATATATATATATATTTTAAAATAATATTTTATAAAAATGTAATAGTCGTTCATGTCAATTAAATAAATAATTCAATATACACAAAATTCCATTAAACGAAGATAATAAACTTGTCATACATCCATGATGTTATAAACATATGAATTGTAACCTTAAACCAAATAACTCCTCGTGTGTCATAAATCCATATGTCTACATTTGATACCACAAACGATAACTAAGTAGATAATAAAGTTGATTGCCATGGAAAGTCACAAAATAAAGATAATTAAACATGGAACATAACTTGGTCATAAACTCATATGTCTAGACTAAGATTGTGCAGAACTAGAAGAAGCCTGATTGTCATTTGGCTTATTTGAAGAAAAGTTTGAAAAATTGCTCATGATGAAGTTTGTGAACATGCCAACTTTACTTTTCAAATGTTCAACCTCCTTCTCCAACTGAAATTGATTCTCTAAATTAATTGAAGTGTTGTCTAATGATCTCTGCTTCTTATATTGTTCTCGAAATAGCCAACCTACTCCCTTGATATATCCGGATCGTGTATCAAGCACATGTCCAACAATTTGATTCTCAGTCAATGGAACTAATGTATCTTCTTACTCAATGGAATCTAGAGGAAGCTGAGAGTTACACATCTTCATCATATCATTCTTAAAAAAAAAAAAAAACTTAATTTGGTTAGTTAATTTGATATAATTATTATTGAAAAACATCATCATCCATAATTGTATAAGATAACTTGCATAACATTTTTCAGCGTCTTCATTCGTCCTACCTTTTTCTTTTTCTGATGTGCAATGCGTGTTACGGAAACGCTCAATTAGACTAGGCAACTACATAGTGACTGAATTTCTCTGCAAAAGAAAAACATAGAAAGAGCCAGGAATACATATTATAAAGGCTTTGTAGTTCAAAATATCTTGTAAATAATGAGTTGTGTACATTAAATAAAATCACATTAACTATTAGACCTGAAATATCAAATGATATCATGAACACCACAATGTCAAAAATGTTGCACAGGGTGCATCCATTAGCATATATTATAATTGAAATGCAAATAAATCCTACCATTCTCTGACATAAAAGCAATTTTGCTCAAAATGGAACCAGAAACACATATCATAAAAGCTATGTAGTTCAAAATATCCTTGTAAATAATGAGTTGTGTCCATTAAATAAGATCAAATTAACTATTAGACCTGGAATATCAAATTACTATAATGAACACTGCAATATCTAAAAAGTTGCATAGAATGCATTCATTGGCTCATCACACCTTGTTCACTAGTCTGAACATAGTTACTTAATATCTCAAACTCCCAAAAAAAAAATAAAGTTAATCTAGAGCTAATTACCCCTAAAGTTCCAGCTACTTTACAAAATAAAGTTCCAGCAACTTTACAGAGTTAGGTCTGTCTGGCTTTAATTTTTTCCCATACACTTCAAAACTTGATAAATTTGCATCCATCTGGAGCCAGAAATACATATCATAAAAGCTTTGTAGTTCCAGCTACTTTACAAAAAAATAAGGCTAAATTAACTCCAAAAAAAATAATGATACTATCTCAAACTCCAAAAAAATAAAGCTAAATTAGAGTTAATTACACCTAAAGTTTCAGCTAGTTTACAGAGTTAAGGTCTGCTTGGCTTTAATTTTTTTTCCCTTGCACTTTAAAACATGATAAATTTGCATCCATCAAGAGAGATATAAACCAGAATTTCAAAAATTCTTAATAATGTTGCTTATTAATTATAAACTAGTTTGTTACCTTTGCATAACGGTTAGCAGCCATCGATCTCGACCCTTGACGACTCTCAAATTGCTTTTTAGCACGGTTATTCTTATTTATCCTGCTCTTTTTCTGCCACAAAAGAAATTACTGAAGAAAAACAATATTGAATTTTTGTAGAGATGAAAGTGAAGTAAAAGATATATTAAATTTTTATACCTTAATGCTCCTTAGTACTCCAGTAATCACAAAGCCACTCCCATACATTTTGTTCTTCGATGTCACTGTGCCTTTTAGCCTTCAAAGCAGTTGGATTTTCTTCCCCACTGTTCTTGACAAAATATCAATGAAATCTACAACGAAAATCCTTCCACATCTTGTTGACCATCTGATCAATTGTGTCCACAAACTCTGGACTCTTGACCTCATCAAAATTAAATTTTTGCCAAAATGAAAATTAAAAGTAATAGAAATATGGAAAAACATGTTGGATTGGGGCATCATCCCAAAAGACTAGCCGATGTGAACAATCCCCTCTAAGGGGCTCTGGGCATGGCTCTGATATCACTTGTTAGACTTGGGGCACTTTCTCAAAAGACTAGCCTTCTAGGTGGAGTTGCCCAAATCTTTATATACTCAAGATCATCCCCACGTCTAGCTGATGTGGGACTATTTGTTCGACTCAAATCCCAACAAAACATAAATCAATATGAGAAATTAAAAAATGACAATTTAGAATTCACCATTGTCTTCATCACCATTTCTTTTTTCTTATGTCTTCAACCTCCTTCCACTTCTTGATTTTCTTAATATGCATTACATCAAGATTATGCGTGCTTCGACCAGTACTCAAGCTCAAAAAAAAATGCACTTTTTGTCCAATTCAACTCTATCGGTGTAGGAAGAGGAGAGGAAGTCGAGGAAGTCGACGATGATTTAGAGATTCAGCAACAGCAGCAGTAGGGAAGCAGCAGCAGCAGCAGTAGCACGGTCGACCGACCTGGTCGACCGTTGAGAAGCAGCAGCAGCACGGTCGACCGTTGTGCACCAACGTCACAAGGTTGTAGCGGTCGACGCCCGGTCGACCGACTGAAAGTGCCTAACTCTCGGTTAGGCACGGTCAACCGACACGGTCGACCGGTGCCTAGGGTCGGTTGACCGACCGGTCGACCGACAATCGGGTTCGGGCTGTTTTGGGAAATTTGCTGAATTGGAATTTAGCCCAAATTAGAAACTGATTCCTAGGGTTTTCTTTTGGGTATATGAGAGAGGCAGAGCTCTCTTCATAAAGTAATGCTGTAATACTTGTATTGATTCACAAATCAATAGTAAATCTCTCTTCCTTGCCCTGAGGACGTAGGCGAAATTGGCCGAACTTCGTTAAATCTGGTTTTTGTGTTCTTCTCATTGATTGTTTGTTATTTGCTGTTGATGGTACTGCTATTTTGCATCTGAGATCTAGGGCTTCCTGTACGTGGTTGTTGTTCGGCGCACAACAAGTGGTATCAGAGCATCCCAGGTTCGTCGTGGGATTATCTGGAGATTCGAAGGGCATCGGTTGCTAATTTGGTGGAGATCGTGTGTCGATCTCAGATCAGCGTTGGGACTGTTCATGGGATCGTGTGTCGCTCAGAACAGCGCGTGAAGTGCTCAAGGAATCATTGGAGGAGTAGATCTGGTCAGAAACTCATCTAGGGTTTCGTGAGAAGGTAAAGATCTGATCTTTATCAAAGTTGTTTATCTATCTCCTTTGATTTTCCGTATTACATAGAGGATCTAGTCAGAGAGATGGCAGAAGAAAGTACATCAGTGAAGACCATGAATCCTCATCCGAGGATTGACGTGGTGAAGTTTAATGGCACTAACAATTTTGGCATGTGGAGGTGCGAGGTGATGGATGCCCTGAATGCATCTAACCTCGAGGATACTTTACTTCTGGAGAAAAAGCGAAGCACAACCACTGAAGAAGAGTGGGAGAAGAACCGATCTGCGTGTGGCTTGATCAGATCGTGTCTAACACAAGACATCAAATATCTTGTGTTAAGACGTCTGCGAGGCAGTTGTGGGAGATCCTTGAAATAAAATATCTGACCAAGAGTATTGAATATAGATTATAGCTGAAAATCAAGCTGTACGGGTTTCAGATGAAGAAAGGATGCTCCGTGAATGAACATCTGAATCGCTACACGAAGCTTCTTACGGATTTGGTCAATGTGGATGTCAAGATAGATGAAGAAGATAAAGCGGTAATTCTTTTGAACTCTCTTCCTGCAGAGGAGTATGAGACTTTTACCTTAACCTTCATTAATGGGAGATAGTCCCTTGACTATCATGAAGTGTTGTCTGCTTTGGCTAATTATGAGACGAGGAGAAAGGAAAGACAGCCTTCTCAGGCAAGCTCATCAGCAGAGGCACTAGCAGTAAGAGATAGGGGTTCATATAGGAAGGGCAAAGATGATCGAGGGAGATCGAAGTCCAGGCCAGGTTATCGAGATCTAAAGAAGAACCAGTGTGTCTTCTGTAGAGAATTAGGGCACTGAAAAGTTGACTGTCCAAAGGCTAAAGGGAAGAAGAAGGAGTTTAAGACTGAAGCAAATCTTGTAAAGGTAGCCAGTACTCAGAGCAGTACTTCACAGGCAGGTGGATCAGACTCGGACTCGTCAGTTTTCTCATTCTCTGTCACTACTCCCTGTTGGCCCAATGGCCTTCCACTCTAGTTTTGATGATGATCAACACTCATGTAGTTATGTTTACTAATATTCTTGTGTTTCTAAGTTTCAGATCATTAACAGGATATTAGGTTGGTGATTAGCTTCAACAAGATGATTAGAAGCTATTCATGATGATTCCGGTGCCAAAGCTTAAAGATCATACCTTTACACTTGGAGAATCACGGAGTTTTGGAGCAAGTCTACTTGAAGATGAAGATCGTCAAGAAGACTTAGGTATCTAGTTTAGAGTTTGTGTTTTAGATCCATTTGTAAAGCTTAGTTTAGTTGATATGCTCAAGTGCACAAAACACACACGTTTTATGATTTGATATTTGGTTTTTATGAATAGTTGATCAAAACAAGTTTACATATGTTATATGTATAGTAGATGTTTTCTATTTATACATACATGCTTTAACTTGGTAAACAAACTTATTTTGATATCCCTATTCATGTTTTGGAAAAATCAAGTTTGACAAAATACAAGGTTTTGTTTTTGATAAAATTTGCAAGACTCAAAAATGAATTGATATGTTGATATATTGTCTTGAAATTTTTATCACATGTTTATGTTTCAACATAAAATGATAAAACAAGTTTTATGGAATTTTCAGAAATGATAAAAGGTTTTTATAAAATATTTTTCCAAATTTTTCTGACCTGTTTTTGTGCTGACAGGCTGGTCGGCCGACCGGGACGGTCGACCGCACCAAGGGCCGGTCGACCGATCCGGTCGACCGACGTGCACAGACGTGCACGTCTGTTAGGCACAGTGGACGGTCGACCGAGCCGGTCGACCGAGTTGTGAGCTCTGCTCTCGGGTTTTATCGGTCGACCGGGCCGGTCGACCGCTATTGCCCAACGGTCACATTTTTGACCGTTGGCGGTCGACCGGGCCGGTCGACCGGCAGTCTGTCAGACTGCCAACTCAGCCTAACGGCTAGTTTTGTATAGGGGCTATATAAACCCCTTCTCTTTGGGAATTTTTGCTAAGTTTTTAAGGAGAAAAATTTCTGGTTTCTAGAGTTTTTAAAACAAGTTTTCAAAAGTGTTTGGGGCTTTAATTCTTCAATCTTTATTGTTTTAGGTTTTTGGAAAAATCAAAGAAAAGAATATTTTGGGAGATTTGTCTTGGTTTTCATTCTATATCTTTTGGAAGGATTTTCCCAAGTGATTTTCTTTGTTGCTAGTTTTCCAAACACCTAGTTTTCCACACTTGAGCTATCTTCTATCCTAAACTATTAGGATCTTGTTTTTGTGGAAAAAGATAAGAGAAAAAGAAAGAGAAGTGTTTGAGGTTGTTTGTTGTAAACCTCATAGTTGTAAACACCCTTATACTTGTGAATCCCTCTTCGGTAGAGGTGATCGGGTGATTGTGTTGTGGATCCCTCTTAGGTAGAGGTGATAGTGTTTGGTTGTGAGCCTCTTCGGTAGAGGTGTGTGGATTGGTTGTTGTATTGGCTACGGGCCTTACCCCTCGGTTGTGAGGTGGTTGTTTGAGAGAGGAGTTTGGTACTCCTAGAGTTGTAAGAAATCCTCTTTGGTAGAGGTTCCCTCGGTGGGAGTTGAGATAGTGGAAATCCTACACGGTGGTGTAGGCGGGGATGTAGAGCAAGGTGCTCGAACCTCGAAACAAATCTTGGTGTTTGCGTATTGATCCATTGTCTCTCTAACTCTCTCCCTTATATTTGTGCAAAGCATCATTTCATACAAGTATCATACTTTCATAGCATTCATATTATATACATTGCTTGTGTTGCCTTGCATCTTTCATATTGTAATTTATCCTTGATTGCTTGGCTTGATTGTGTGTGCACATATTTCATATTGCTTGGATTGCTTGTGTGTGTGCCTAACTTATACTCATCCAACAAGAGCTTCACATAGCACCTCAACCCATTTCAAGGGAATCAAGGGGAGTTAGTCCAGAGCCTCGCAAGGGGAATTCGGCTACACTTGTTGTATTGTATTAGTTTGTACTTAATTTGCATTAGCTTCCGCATTTAGCGCACTTAGTTTGCATTTAGTTTATTAGATTAGCACTTACACCTATTCACCCCTCCCTCTAGGTGTTTTTTCAATTGGTATCAGAGCTAGTGCTCCTGATACTTAGGCTTAACATCCTAGGAGTGATCCTTTGATTGCTAATCTTATTTGCATTTGTTTGCACACTCATATTGTTTGCCATGGACTTCATGACCCCACCTAGCTTTGACCCTTCCAACATTGATGTTTGGAAGTATAGGATGTCCATGTACCTAAAGACCCTAGGTTTGCATGTCTTCCTTGCCGCCACCAAGAGATGTTATCTTGGTGATGGTAATCATATAGGGGCCAATGCACAAGCCCTAGAGGCTATTAGAAGCACATTACCTAAAGATTATCTTATGTGTGTTTCTAATCTTGATTCCGCTTTTGCAGTGTGGAACAAGTTGACAACAACCACCACCTCCAAGCTTCAATTGCCGATCCAAGAAGAGGAATCTAGTGGAGAATCCAACTCTATATGCTACATGGTCCAAGGGAATGACTCCCTTGAGGTACATTCGGAATCTCAACTAGATAGTAATGATTGTGCTAGTTCTTCAAATGATTATGTTGATCCCCATGCTTTGAATGAAGAACTTTCCATTGTTTGTGAAAAACTAATAGAAAAATATAACTTGTTGAAAAGAAGAGTCTAGGCATTAATAATGAAAATAAAAATTTAATTGCTAGACTTGATGTTGTTTTGCAAGAGAAAGAGGAGATTGCTAATGAAAGGGATTCATTAAAATCTCAACTTGGTCTTGCACTTAAAGAAAATGAGTTTTTGAAAAATAAAAATGATTGCCATGTTCTTTTGAAGAAAAATGAAAACTTGTCTTCAAAAATTGATTTTGTTTTAAAAGAGAATGTTGATTTGAAAAATAAATTATTTCTATTTCAAATGATTTAGATGTGTGTTTAAAGAAAAATATTATTTTGCAAAATAAGATGGATGCACATGTTTGCCATGCTAGTGTAGCTTCTTCATCTAGTCTACCTAATGCATGTACCTCTTCTTCTAAAATTATTGATGATATTTGTATGTTAAAGAAGAGAGTAGATTATTTGGGCTCCACTATGAGCCAATGTGCCATGAACCACACACGCTTGGAAACCTTAGTTCGAAAGAAACAAGTTCCATCCTCTATGCATGCACACCCATCACGGCATACACATGCTTCACACGGACACCATCAACACAAGTATGCTCATGTGTACACATGTACACATTGTGGCCGAAAAGGCCATCTTGCTAAATTTTGCTATGATCGTTTACATGTTGAAAATTTAGCCAAGAAGTTTGTTTGGGTTAGAGAAGGTACTAACCCCCATGGACCCAAAAGAGTATGGGTACCAAAGACCACCCCTCCTATTATTTTTGATGTAGGTGTGGGCTCTCACATGATGTGAGAGTGATGATACCTTGGAGTGGATGCGTTCCGGACTTCATGGAAATCAAATTGGATGCATCACTTTCAAGAGAAGATTTGGTGGAGATGACCACCATGTTTTGGAGACAAGGAGAGTTGCTTCTTCGGTTTTGGTAACAATCCTTTACTCCCATTTATTGTTTACATGCTTTCCATATTTTAATGTTTATAGCATGTTTTTGATGTCTATGGATTAGTATGTTCATTCCATGTTTATTAGATCCTTGACATACATATATAGTATTTGAGACACACATGCTTATATGAACCCATAATTAGTGTTCTCACTTTTGTTTGAGCTATAATGTACATCATGAATCTAATACATGTGAATTTACATAATAATCATGTTTTACTTTTATCATGATGATTTTTATATGTGTTTTTGATGCTTCATGTTTTGAATATATGTTTAAGTGTTAGTTTTCATTAAGACTAGTTATATACTTGTACATAGAGTGGGCTACAAATAAATCTATATATAGTTAGAATTGAATGCTTATTTGAACCCATTAGATGTGCTAGTATAGTCTAGTTTTGATGATTCATACATTTCAAACTTGTATTCCATTTTTGGATTTATTTTATGAGTGTTTCACTTCATGTATATGTTTGTATTGCCAAACTTTAAGATATACATGTATACCCCTTGAGTCATTTGCCTTTCATGCAAATCTATATTTGGACTCAATTGTGTTTAGGGATATGTATGTATACTTCTTGTGTTGACAAATCATACATATACCTTGAAAAGAATTGGTATCAAATTGTTTTAATGAAAAGCTAAATTTTCATACTTTTCATGCTTTTCATGTTTTCATGATTGTCATGTTTAGTGTGTCAATATTTAACTTCATGTATATGTCCATCTTATCCAAACTATTGACTATACATGAGTATCCTTTTTGAGCCACGTGCCTTAATGCATATATTTTGTGGACTCGTTATGTTTTGGATATGTATGTATATTTTAGCTTGTATTAGACATACATATGCCTTGAAGATTAAATAAGGAGTTTTATATGATTTTTCATGTTTTTGATAGAATTATGTTTTAAGGAATAATTGAGCTTAATGAAATATTTTTCATGATTATGATCTTCACATATTATTTGTACACTCATATCTATTGCTCATGTTTTGTTTCTCATGAGTTATGCTTTATTGGTTAGAGTGATGATTATCATGTGAATTTCAATTTTGTTTTATTCCTTGCTTGAAGGATTTCGTGCTAGTTAACAAGTTTTCCATTTAACTAGTTGCGGTGTTCTTCATTTTGGTAGTGATTTTCAAACAAAACTATATTTTCAAATCTATCTTTGAAAACCCCTACCTTCCAAGGGCGGTAGGATGGGAGATCATGTTCATGTATGCCCTAAATTGAAAATCTTTAAAACTTGAATTATGATTGGGTGGTAGATGATATGATGTATACACTTGAACTTATTGTTATGTCAATTGGTATCATTGAACTCTTTCAATTGGTATCATTTTGATCTTCTTGTATACTCATATATGTTTTGTATGTATGTATGCTTTAAATTCTAAGTATATCAATTTCTATTGGTATCTATCTTTCATACATATATATGTTTGTGTTTATGCTAGTGCTTGAGTTTCAATTTTATTTAAATTGATTACTTTTAAATTGTTATCAAGACTATGCATGTCTTTAGTTTGTTTTTCATAAAGGGGGAGAAAATTTGATTTTGTATTTCAATTGGTATTTGTACTCCCACTCTTTATGATTAAAAGTTGATATTTTGAACATATGATATCAACATCAAATTTGTTTATATATTTTCAAAATGAAATATATTCTTACAATTGGTATCAAAATTTGTGTTTAGACATTCAAAATTTGTTATGTTGTTTTACAATTGGTAATTTGTTATGTTTAATTACAATTGGTATTTCCAAAATCTTGTTTAAAGAAAATATTCAAAGTTTTGATTTGTATTTCCTATATGCAAGGAGAGCTTAACATCTCTCTTACATATAGATTCATGTTGAGTATATTATAAATTGAGGAGCTTGACAACTCTTCTTTATATGATATACGTGTGTAGGGGGAGCTTCACATCTCCTCTTATGCATTACATAATATGTGTTATGTGAATTGGGGCTTGTCATCCCTTCTTCATGTAATGCATATGTGTAGGGAAGCTAACTTAGCGTCTTCCTCTTCATGAATGTATATAGCATATAACATATATTGATCCTTGTTTATTGGTATCAAGATACTTCATTGACATATTTTTAATTGATATCATGTTTGTAGTCACCCCTTATTGATTTTTTTTTTGTTTTTAGACAAAAAGGGGGAGAACATTGTTTGCATTGTTTTGATTGACAAAAAGGGGAGAAAGATTTTTACCCCTCATTTTATCTATGGTTTTGATTGTTTACCCCTTTGTTGATGATTGACAAAAAGGGGGAGAATTATTTGAGAGTTTAACATGCATATATAAAACTCAAATCCTTTTATGCATGATTGGTACATGTTTTTTTTATATGCATGCTTATGTTTATGCATATATTATGTTTTAATCTCAAGAATATTAAGTTTAATTGATATATAGAGTTTGCTTTGTAATTGGTATCTAGAGCTTATTTTGTTTTGAATATTCCATTTGATATCTAGAACCATTTATTGTTTATGCATACGCATGTTTCATGTTTAACATTCATTGCATATAATTATTGTTTATCCCTATGCATGAGTTAAGGGGGAGCTTCCTTGAAGCTTATCTTAATCCATGCATATATAACTCCATGAGTTTTGTCATCATCAAAAAGGGGGAGATTGTTGGCCCAATGGCCTTCCACTCTAGTTTTGATGATGATCAACACTCATGTAGTTATGTTTACTAATATTCTTGTGTTTCTAAGTTTCAGATCATTAACAGGATATTAGGTTGGTGATTAGCTTCAACAAGATGATTAGAAGCTATTCTTGATGATTCCGGTGCCAAAGCTTAAAGATCATACCTTTGCACTTGGAGAATCACGGAGTTTTGGAGCAAGTCTACTTGAAGATGAAGATCGTCAAGAAGACTTAGGTATCTAGTTTAGAGTTTGTGTTTTAGATCCATTTGTAAAGCTTAGTTTAGTTGATATGCTCAAGTGCACAAAACACACACGTTTTATGATTTGATATTTGGTTTTTATGAATAGTTGATCAAAACAAGTTTACATATGTTATATGTATAGTAGATGTTTTCTATTTATACATACATGCTTTAACTTGGTAAACAAACTTATTTTGATATCCCTATTCATGTTTTGGAAAAATCAAGCTTGACAAAATACAAGGTTTTGTTTTTGATAAAATTTGCAAGACTCAAAAATGAATTGATATGTTGATATATTGTCTTGAAATTTTTATCACATGTTTATGTTTCAACATAAAATGATAAAACAAGTTTTATGGAATTTTCAGAAATGATAAAAGGTTTTTATAAAATATTTTTCCAAATTTTTCTGACCTGTTTTTGTGCTGACAGGCTGGTCGGCCGACCGGGACGGTTGACCGCACCAAGGGCCGGTCGACCGATCCGGTCGACCGACGTGCACAGACGTGCACGTCTGTTAGGCACAGTGGACGGTCGACCGAGCCGGTCGACCGAGTTGAGAGCTCTGCTCTCGGGTTTTATCGGTCGACCGGGCCGGTCGACCGCTATTGCCCAACGGTCACATTTTTGACCGTTGGCGGTCGACCGGGCCGGTCGACCGGCAGTCTGTCAGACTGCCAACTCAGCCTAACGGCTAGTTTTGTATAGGGGCTATATAAACCCCATCTCTTTGGGGATTTTTGCTAAGTTTTTAAGGAGAAAAATTTCTGGTTTCTAGAGTTTTTAAAACAAGTTTTCAAAAGTGTTTGGGGCTTTAATTCTTCAATCTTTATTGTTTTAGGTTTTTGGAAAAATCAAAGAAAAGAATATTTTGGGAGATTTGTCTTGGTTTTCATTCTATATCTTTTGGAAGGATTTTCCCAAGTGATTTTCTTTGTTGCTAGTTTTCCAAACACCTAGTTTTCCACACTTGAGCTATCTTCTATCCTAAACTATTAGGATCTTGTTTTTGTGGAAAAAGATAAGAGAAAAAGAAAGAGAAGTGTTTGAGGTTGTTTGTTGTAAACCTCATAGTTGTAAACACCCTTATACTTGTGAATCCCTCTTCGGTAGAGGTGATCGGGTGATTGTGTTGTGGATCCCTCTTAGGTAGAGGTGATAGTGTTTGGTTGTGAGCCTCTTCGGTAGAGGTGTGTGGATTGGTTGTTGTATTGGCTACGGGCCTTACCCCTCGGTTGTGAGGTGGTTGTTTGAGAGAGGAGTTTGGTACTCCTAGAGTTGTAAGAAATCCTCTTTGGTAGAGGTTCCCTCGGTGGGAGTTGAGATAGTGGAAATCCTACACGGTGATGTAGGCGGGGATGTAGAGCAAGGTGCTCGAACCTCGAAACAAATCTTGGTGTTTGCGTATTGATCCATTGTCTCTCTAACTCTCTCCCTTATATTTGTGCAAAGCATCATTTCATACAAGCATCATACTTTCATAGCATTCATATTATATACATTGCTTGTGTTGCCTTGCATCTTTCATATTGTAATTTATCCTTGATTGCTTGGCTTGATTGTGTGTGCACATATTTCATATTGCTTGGATTGCTTGTGTGTGTGTGCCTAACTTATACTCATCCAACAAGAGCTTCACATAGCACCTCAACCCATTTCAAGGGGAATCAAGGGGAGTTAGTCCAGAGCCTCGCAAGGGGAATTCGGCTACACTTGTTGTATTGTATTAGTTTGTGCTTAATTTGCATTAGCTTCCGCATTTAGCGCACTTAGTTTGCATTTAGTTTATTAGATTAGCACTTACACCTATTCACCCCCCTCTAGGTGTTTTTTCACTCCCATCGTTGGCTACTCAGGAGAAAATGAGTGGATTTTGGATACTGGTGCTACATACCATGTATGCCCTAATAGGGATTGATTTTCTAGCTTTGAGAAGCTGGAGGGATGTTCAGTCGTTATAGGCGATGATTATCCATGTATCATGGAGGGTGTAGGTACAATCCAAATCAAGATGTTTGATGGGATGATAAGGGAACTAAAGGAAGTGAGATATGTACCTGAACTGAAGAGAAACCTAATCTCTGTTGGAGCTTTGGAGGCATTGGGCCTTGTGGTGTCAATAAAGAAGGGAGTCCTTAAGATGACCAAACGCTCGATGGTGGTATTGAAGGTCGTTCGCAGGAACAATCTTTACTACTTGAATGGTAGTACTGTTACAGGACAAGTGGCGGCTTCTACTGATTCAGATGAAGACTCAACCAGGCTATGACATATGAGGCTGGGACACGCGGGAGAAAAGTCTTTGCAAACTCTTGCAAGACAAGGAGTATTGAAAGGTGCCGGAACCTGCAAGCTGGAATTTTGTGAACACTGTATCATCAGAAAGAAGACAAGGTGAAGTTTGGCACAGCAACACATTGCACCAAGGGGATTCTGGATTATGTTCACATTGACGTTTGGGGACCTACCAAGACTGCATCAATTGGAGGTAACCATTACTTTGTGTCGTTTATTGATGATTATTCTAGGCGTTGTTGGGTATATACCAAGAGACACAAAGGAGAAGTCCTAGAAGTGTTTGTGAAGTGGAAGAAGAACTTGGAGAGAAGTACGGGAAGGAAAATTAAGGTCCTCCGTTCAGATAATGGGAGAGAATATAAGTCTGATCCTTTCCTTCAGCTATGTCTTGATGAGGGCATAGAGAGACACTTCACAGTGAGGGAGATACTGCAACAGAACGGGTAGCGGAAAGGATGAACGGGACTTTACTAGAGAAGGTCCGTTGTATGTTGTCCAATGCCGGTTTATCAAAGAACTTCTGGGCTGAGGCTTTTGCATATGCATGCTACCTTGTGAACAGGTTGCCTTCGTCTGCGATAGGGGGGAAAACTCCTCTCGGGTTTGGTCGGGAAAAATAGCTGCTGATTATGATTTGCTAAGGGTGTTTGGTTGTCCAGGCTATTATTATGTCAAAGATGATAAGTTAGACCCAAGAGCAAAGAAGGACTTGTTCATCGGTTTCAAGAAGGGAATCAAAGGGTTAAAGATCTGGGATCCAACGGATAGGAAGTTTCTTTTCAGCAGGGATGTCACATTCGATGAGGCTTCTATGTTGAAGCCTAAGGTCTCTCAGCAGGTGGAGACTAGCAAGACCAAAGATGTATCGCAGCAGTGGAGAATGATGCTAATCCACTATCTCTAGAAAGTTCAGCATCGGTGAGGATCATACCTAAGGTGACACATGGTAATGATCAAGCAGATGAGGGAGACGCTGATGATGAAGAGGGTCAAGAACAGGTCATGGGTAATGTTCCTGACTCTACTGCAGTTGGAAGACCGAGAAGAAACACAAGGAAACCAGGTTGGCTCACTACTGTTGGCCCAAAGGCCCTCCACCCTAGTTTTGATGATGATTAACTCATGTAGCTATGTGTACTAATAATCTTGTGATTTTAGTTTCAGATTATTAATCAAGTTATTAGTTGGTGATTAGCTTCAACAAAATGATTTGGAAGCTTTCACATGTTGATTCAAGAGCCCGAGCGTCGAAGATCATATATAGCACTTGCTCGGTAGATCAAAGAGTTTTGGATCGAGTCGGCTTGGATATTGCGCTCTACAAGAAGACTTCGGTACCATAGTTTAGTTTTGTGTTTAGATCCAAAATTATAAAGATTAGAATAGTAAGATAATGCTCAAGTTCACAACACACACGTTTCATGTTTTGAATATTGGTTTTCTTTTTCGGTTTTAGGTTTAACCGATCTTGGTTTGCATGAATAGATAGATTCAAAACAAGTTTACATGGTTTAATGTATATATGATTTGTTCTATATACATGCATGCTTTAATTTTCTAGACAAACTTAGTTTTGACTTACTTATTCATGTGTTTTATGTTTAGGTATTTTTGACAAAACATATTTTGGAATTAAGGACAAAAACATGGATATATATTCGTTTCATGTATATTGGATTTCTATCCATATGCATCATGCTTCAAAGTGTTTAAATATCATGTTTTTGTATTTGGAAGAGTTTTGGACAAAACGTATTTTCTATTCAAAATCCAAGTTTTAGAAAATACAGTTTTTGGTTTTTGGTAAAAATGATAAGACACAAAAATAGTTCATATTGATTGATATTTGAGCTAAACTTTTTACCACATGTTTATATATCAATGCAAAATGATAAAACTATTTTTGGTGATTTTTAGAAAAGATAAAAGAATTTTAAACATGTTTCTAACTTAGTTTTCTGTTCCAGGCTTCAACCAGTCGACTAGTCTTCTGACCAAGTCGACTTGGCTGAAGTCGATCGACCGGGTCGGTCGACCGACGTGCACAGATCTGTGTACGTTTGGACGGTCGACCGTCCGGGTCGACCGGGTCTGAGAGCAGAGCTCTCTGTTTGTTTGGGTCGACCGGGGCGGTCGACCGGTAGCTGGCAACGGGCAAAATTTGACCGTTGGACGGTCGACCGGGCCGGTCGACCGGCAGTGTATTTCTGGCATTTTCTGCTGCCAACGGCTATATTTTTTCTGGGGCTATAAATACCCCATTGGAAAGAGTTTTTCTCTAAGATTTTTCAGTGCGAATTTTTCCCTACTCTCTAGTGTTTTCACAGCAATCAAAAGAAGTTTTTGAACTCATATTGAACAATCTATTTGGAGTTTTTGCTAGGGTTTGGAAAATCAAAGAAAAGGGTTTTTGGAAAAAGAGTTTTTGATTCATCTTCTATATCTTGGTTTCAGTTTTTCCCAAGGATTTTCTTTGTGATTTTGATTTCCATTCCATTGGTTTTCTCCACACTTGAGCAACATCTACTTTCTTATTCTATAGGATCTTTGTGTGGGAGAAAGAAATTGTTTATGGTTGTTGTCTAGACCACCAAGTTAAAAACCCAATCTTTGCTTGGCTTTGTGCCTTGGGTTGTATCCCTCAAGTGGTGAGGTGATCCTTGTTTGCTTTGTGCTAATCCCTCGGGTTGTGAGGTGATTGTTTTGTTGGCTTGGAGCTTGCCTCAAGGAGGAGGTTGTGGTTGTGAAGAGAGGAGTTGGGTACTCCTTGTGAGAGTTTTTTGTGGACTAGCTAGTGGATTAGAAATCCTTCGTGTGTCGAAGGCGGGGATGTAGAGCTGGGTGCTCGAACCTCGAAACATATCTTGTTGTTTGCGCTTGATCCATTGACTCTCTCTCTCTCTCTATCTCTCTCTTTACTTTGTGCCTTGCAACTACTCATATTGTGCATTCATATTGCTTGGCTTGGTTGTGTGTGCATCACTTGTTGATTGCACTTGAGTGTATTGCATTAAGTTTTTAAATTCCGCATTGAGTTCATTAGATTAGCATAATCACCTATTCACCCCCCCTCTAGGTGATCTTTCAACTACAGATATGGTGTGACATATGCACTTCCGGTCGTTGAGGAGGCTATTACGTCCACCTTCAGAGAAGCTGAATCAGTTCAGAGTCGTAGATGTGGAAAGCAGCCATGGAAGAAGAGATGAAGTCTCTCTACAAGAACGACACTTGGGAACTCACTAGGTTGCCCAAAGGGAAGAAGGCGATAGGCTGTAAGTGGGTGTATACAAAGAAGCAGAGATCTCTTCAAGAAGATATGGTGCGCTACAAGGCCAGATTGGTAGCAAAAGGCTATGCTCAAAGGGAAGGAATTGATTACAATGAGGTATTTTCTCCTGTTGTAAAGTATTCGTCAATTCGCATCTTATTGGCTTTGGTGGCATGGTACGAGTTGGACCTTGATCAACTCGATGTAAAGACCGCCTTTCTCCATGGGAATCTGGATGAAGAGATCTACATGTCTCAACCGACAGGGTTCAAGACTGAAGGGAAGAAGATATGGTGTGTAAGCTGAAGAAGTCACAGTATAGACTAAAACAGTCTCCTAGACAGTGGTACAAGCGGTTCAACAGCTTCATCAGAGGAAAGAAGTACACACGTAGCCACTATGACCCATGTGTGTATTACAACAAGCTACCGACAGGGGAGTATATCAATTTACTTCTGTATGTAGATGATATGCTTATTGCTTCAAGGTCTAGATCTGCAATTGATGCACTGAAGAGGGACTTATCTTCTGAGTTTGAGATGAAGGATCTTAGTGAAGCAAAGAAGGTGCTAGGCATGGAAATTACTCGAGACCGAAGGGTTGGCAGGGTGAGCTTGACACAGAAGGGGTATTTGCAAAAGGTACTTCAGAGGTTCAACATCGGCAAGGATGCGAAGTCTGTAAGTACACCACTGACTCTTCATTTCAAGTTATCTGCTACTATGTCTCCAAAGACTGTTGAAGAACGTGAGTACATGACTCACGTTCCATATGCTAACGCAGTTGGTAGTCTTATGTATGCTATGGTGTGTACAAGACCAGATCTGTCACAAGCTATCTCTATGGTCAGTAGGTATACGCATGATCCGGGATAGGGTCATTGGGAGGTGAAGTGGATTCTGCGGTACATTAAAGGTACCATTGATGCTGGTCTGGTATTTGAGAAGGACTCCACAGGGAAGTAGGATTGTATCGGGTATGTTGATTCCGATTATGCTGTAGACCTTGACAAGCGCCGGTCTACAACGGGGTATGTCTTTACATTCTCTCAAGCACCGGTGAGTTGGCGCTCTATTCTACAGTCTACCGTCGCATTGTCTACTACAGAGGCCGAGTATATGGCCATGACGAAGGCTATGAAGGAGGCAATTTAGCTTCAAGGATTGTTTGATGACTTGGGGGTGGATCAGGATCTACTGAAGATCAACTGTGATAGTATGAGTGCTATTTATTTAGCCAAGAACCAGGTATATCATGCACGGACGAAGCACATCGATGTCAGGTTCCATTTTGTTCGGGAGATTCTCGATGAGGGTGATATCGAGCTGCTGAAGATTCACACAACGGAGAATCTCGCTGACATACTTACCAAGGTGGTGTCAGGAGTCAAGTTTGTACATTGTAAAACCTTGCTCCATATCCTTCATGTAGCATGAGCTTGTTGAAGCTCCTTTTGATGAACTACGGATGGCTTGATCCCTTGGGCAGGGTACGTAGGCAACCACACTGGTGCAGCCACTTTTGAGTCGATGGTTCGTATGTTTCATTTCGGCTCAGATTTGAGAAATCTTCACCGAGGTGGAGAATTGTAGGAAGAGGAGAGGAAGTCGAGGAAGTCGACGATGATTCAGAGATTCAGTAACAGCAGCAGCAGGGAAGTAGCAGCAGTAGCACGGTCGACCGACCCGGTCGACCGTTGGGAAGCAGCAGCAGCAGCACGGTCGACCGGGTCGGTCGACCATTGTGCACCAACGTGCACAAGGTTGTAGCGGTCGACCGCCCGGTCGACCGACTGAAAGTGCCTAATTCTTGGTTAGGCACGGTCGAACGGTGCCTAGGGTCGGTCGACCGACCGGTCGACCGACAGTCGGGTTCAGACTGTTTCGAGAAATTTGTTGAATTGGAATTCAGCCCAAATTGGAAACTGATTCTTAGGATTTTCTTTTGGGTATATGAGACAGGCAGAGCTCTCTTCATAAAGTAATGTTGTAATACTTGTATTGATTCACAAATCAATAGTAAATCTCTCTTCCTTGCCCCGAGGACGTAGGCGAAATTGGCCGAACCTCGTTAAATATGATTTTTGTGTTCTTCTCATTGATTGTTTGTTATTTACTGTTGGTGGTACTGCTATTTTGCATCTGGGATCTAGGGTTTTCTCTACGTGGTTGTTGTTCGGCGCACAACAACGGTTCACGTTTCCGTTTCTATCCACCGTAATTTTTGTGTTTTCCTTTCAATTGACTTAAAATTTCCTCACCTATCAGTATCCTTGGCGTCTCTTTTTGTTCATATCTACCATTAAATTGTTTGCTCTTACGCATACGATGATAGCAGGTAGAAAACGATGATGTCCCATGTAACATACTTTACTTCTTTTCCCCATTGAAGGTGTATCTTTATTACATGTCGGACACACCTTATATCCCCTAGTAGACGAACCTGACAAACTTCTATATGCAGCAGATTCTGTTATTGATTTATTTACATTATCATTGTCTTCATAATTTCTGCTTCAGATACAAAAATTGGTACCTTGTCAACTCCAAAGCTGAGAGAAAATGTCATGCAGTGGCTTGGGGTAACTATTCCTTTAAATTTACCTGTAGTGTTCTTAGTTTTCTCAAACAAGTATGCAGTGGAAAGCTATAATTCAACAGTTGTGTTTTTTTACTAGATTTCACACATGTTTGATTTGTAAGGGGGGAGCACATCAGTTGTAGAACTAATTGGAAGAAATGAAATACATGTAGAGATTTAGATTGATGCACAGAGAACTAGAAACTTTAAAAGACGTAATAATCTGCACAAAAGGAACTCTTCTTATGGTTAGAAAGTGACATATTTCGTACAGTTTGTAACTTTTTTGTATTATTTTTACTAATATAAAAACAGTTTTGAGCTCTAATTAAAGTGATAAATAATAAATTTAACTTATTGGAGGTCACAAGTTCAAGACTTCGTGTGGGTACAATATTATCTTATTACATCTATATTCACACTATAAAGACATCTGCGTTAGTTACTGCTTAGTGGTCAGCACGGTAGCTAGCGAGGGTAATTTGATTTTTGTGGTCTATGGACGTTATGAATTCAGTAAAGAAACTCTTTCCATTATTCAAAAATTACGTAGAACTCCATGTAAAATGTGGATATATCATAAAGAGTTCTATTGGTTCTAGATGACTTCTTGTAGGAAAAGTTCAAATGTAGTTAAGAAAGTTCTATGAAACACCATTTGTTTCTGCTAGTAAATGACAAATGACCGATTTTACATCTTTGTAACACAATGATAAAGTGGAGTGTTAAATTATATTACACTTGAAAAAAATATGTTTCTTGAGGTGTTTAGTGAACTACAAAGTTAACGATGACGACTTTGTGAGAAATGAAGTTTTACATTTTAGACCCCAAAGGAAGAAATAATGTATATTCATCAACAGCAGTTCATCATGCATGTAAAGTTTCTTATGATGACTATTAGTATTAAGTATTAACTATAGGAAAATAAGCCTAATGAACGACACTCTAGAAACCTCAGGAAGTTGGCTTTGCTAAAGTCTCTCGGTGACAATTATCAGAAGTTGAACATTCAAAGCTCAGAACAATTTAAATGCAAATATAAATTAAAAACGGAATTATTATGTTAACATCATGCTTCAAAATCTCATAATCGGAATCGAAATCGGCCGATGGTTGTAGGTATTAGGATCGGCAGATTTAGGAAGACACTACTGAATTTGTTGTAATTAGACATAGTTGTGTTGAAATTGTCTGGAATCAGAATGGAATCAGTCGATATCGGCTCCGGTCGATTCAACCTTGATAGTTGTTCGGACCGATTCCGGCCGATTCCGGCCGATTCTGATTAAATACCACCTATTCTATCTCGATGTCAGCCGGTTCCAATATGAATCGGCCGATTCTTCAAATCCATGGTAAAGATTTGTTCTGTCATAATGTTCTACCAAAATATTCTACTTGGTTTTGTTCGTGACAGATACAAATCCCTGGAAGCATACAATTTATTTCACTGTGAAAATCCAACTTCAAGCTGCAGCATTCAATCACTGTATCTTAAGACAAATTCTACGTTGTAGATTATCCAGATGGAAGATGCTTAATCTTGGTGACGCAGACCATACCCTGACAGTGTTGCTTACAAAATCCCCCAACCATTCCTTTTCAACATAACTTATTTTTATTCATTTTGACTGGAACTCCCGCTCTTTACTCATTTTGAGTATTCTCACTGGTTTATGTGAACAGAAAACCTTCGGAACATCTACACAACGGATCACTTGTTCAGATATACTCGCAGTATTGAGAGGAAAAGGCTTTTTCTCCCAACAGAAATGAAAGCATATCTACATTCCACATACCTATACGGTACATTTTTTTTAACTATTTCCTGATTCTTGTAGAGTCAGGCCCTTGTGAGATTTGCGTAATAATTTATCGCATTATAGTGCAAGGTAATTTTGTTTGCGGTTTGTACAGTCACAACTGCAATACCTTAAAGCCAAAGGACCATATGAAAAAGAAAAAGGAAAAGAGTGAGGGAGGGAGAGAGATAGGGGTGTGAAACGGGCCGGGCCACCAACCCGTAGGGACCCGGCCCGTTCTTTTCTACGGGGTGTTCCCTGGTGGAATCACAGCCCACGGTATGGGTGGGTCATGCTGCATCAGGGCCCGAGTTGAACCCGGGTCGCGCTAGGGTCCATTCCGAGCCTAGGTCGCACCCAGACCAAGTCAGGCCAGCTCGCCCCCAACAACTATTTCTTTAGTTGTTGTGGTCTTGGGGTGGGATATTGCAATTTTTTTTTTTTGTGCAAAATATCCCCCAATGACTTATAAAGGGGAAATTTAGCCATTTAGGATATTTGTACATTTTTTTACAAATAGCCCCCTAACATATATATTGAGTCAAAAATTGAAATTTTTGTAAAAAAATTACATTTTAACACCCTCTCTCCCTATCAATTTATCCAATTTATTTTATTATTTAATTAAGATTTTACATTTGTATTTCACAACTTCTAGCAAGTTTGGCCAATTTTGTGGATTTTTTTATTTTTAACATTTTTAAATTATACTTAAAAATCAATTTTTTTGATTCAATAATCCTTTTAAAATGGCCGAACAGCCCGGGTCTGACCCGACCCAGACCGAGTGGGTCACTATGCCGGGGACTGAGTCCCCTAAAGGGGGAACGGGCTCGGCCCGGCCCCGGCCCGTTAAATGGCGATGAGTCTGGGCTTGGCCTGGTGATTTCGAGACTGGGCCGGGTCAAACCCGGCCTATTTCGCCCCCTCGAGGAAGAGAGGGATCAATGAACCATTGACCTCAAGAGTAAAAACGACACCTTGCAGCTATCAGATGTATCATCCAATCATGTATAAGTTCAAGTGTCCTAAATTTTCTCCCACGCAAGACCGGTGGGTATGCATCCATTATCTCATTCATCCATTTTTAAACTATTAGCAAGCATATTAGCTGTTTGCTTATCTATTAGTCCAGAAGAGGATGCAACTCCTCAAGTAACTAGCGTGTGATACCCGTAATTCTTCCGGGCCTGTTTGGTTAAGGGTGGAAGTGAGGAAGTGAAGAAGTGGTAATAGTTCCCTTTGGAACTTGAGAATTGGTTAGTAAGTTTTCTAGTGTTTGAATGTTGTTGGGAAGTGTGGTTTGAAAAATTTGGAACTTGAGAATTGGTTAGTAAGTTTTGTGTATAGTAATTTAATCTCTTTGCTCTTGTGACGTATCAGTAGCGATGGAACCTGACATCTATTCATGTGTAGTACTTTGTCGTCATCAACATTTATGCACAAGTGGTAGTTTGGTCTATCTGACGTGAACACAATTCATGAATTTTTAAACAGACTAGCATTCCAGCAGAAGTCGTCTCCCATCATGTCCTGTTCTTTTCTGATTATTGGTGTATAACATTTTCTTAATTCTGATCTTAACATGTTGCTAGTAATTTTGTATTTTTTTTCCTTCTTCTCCCTTCACCCGCTTGGCGAGGGATGGTTTTTTTTTTGCTACTTTGTTGTATTTTTATCTCCTCTTTATTAATATATTAACTGGGCCTTTTCGGCCCCGTTTCTATCTAAAAAGACAGATTTTTTTTTTTTTTTTCTCTCTTTACATATAATTGAGCTTAGGATACACTAAGACACATGCTATATGATAGATAAACTACTAAACTACTCTTATGCTTGCAAGCATAACCGCTGTACAGTTTTTGAGTTCCAAATGCTAAACGGTACCAGATTCAGGCAGCTTATTAATGATAGAAGAAATCTCATATTTTGTGCTTAAGTAATTTGTTTCATTTATGTTTCCCTTACTTGTATGTGTGGAATTATGGGTATGGATTTGTTTCAATGATCAGTCCTGTTTGGTTTGATGGAAGTGGGAGGAAAATGTGTAAGTGAGAAATAAAGATGGAAAATGTGAAAGTGTGGTGAAAAATTGAAATTTGCGCAATTCTCAGCGTATAGTTGTAATGTGAAAGTGTAAGTGAAAAAATATATTGTGTTTTCCAGTGTTTGGTTAGTAATGTGAAAGTGGAAGTGAGAAAGTTGATCAAAAAGTTGATTATAGAATAATACTAATTAAATATTAATTATAGAATAACGTTTTTGAACTGTAATTGGACTGTAAGTGAGATTTACATGACATCAAAATTTAATACATTAAATTATAACTTATTATAAGTAAGATTTACATTACCACAAAATTAACTGTAGGACCATGAAAGTGTAAATGGTAGTATAAAAGGGATGTGTAAAAGGGAAAAGAAAAAAAGTTGGGAAAAGTCAAAAAAAGTTTTCTTATTTTCAATTTTCGGTTCAAAATATATAAGAAAAATGAGAAATGAGTTTTGTCATTTCTCATTTTTCTCCCACTTTTATGAATCCAAACACGCAAGATAGAGAAGTTTTTTTGCAATTAAGCTATGTGCACATACACTCATGCTGTGGAAATGCTGCAGTTGAAGCTCCATAAGTAAATCTCTTATAGAATGTGTGAATATTATCTGTATGTTTGGATGGAGGATGCCTTGACAGATGGTTATTCTTGTGGTTCCCCGCACTCGATTCAACCAGTTGACCTGGGTCAGTTAGAACACAAGCTCCTCACGTGTAAGACAATTATTATTCTCCCGACGTGGCCCCGGTCAGGTCACAAGTTTACTTTTTGAATATCGTCGGTGAATTTCATCAGCGGCTGAGTTAATTAGCGGAAAAAAAAGAGATGGTTATTCTTGTGAAAACTTTCTTTGCATGACTGTTCCTTTCTGGGAAGAAAAGTTCCGTGACTTGGTGTTAGCTGGCAGATTTCATTTCATAGTTTAGTCAATCCGAGATATTGGGTTTTATAAATTGATAAATTGAGCCAGTTTTTCTTCTAGGCCTAGTTGTTTTACACAACTCAAATTCTTTGTCCGTTTTTGTTTAAATGCATATATAATAAGAGAAAAATGTATATCAGCCCGTGGGCTGAGAGAACTCTCTCAGCCTGCGCTGACGTGGCTCAATTTTGCACCCCACTAACTTGCGGCCCGCTTATCGAAAGAAGTTAAATTACCAAATACCCCTTATGAAAAGCTACTTTTTCGGTAAAAGACAGTGAATGCTGCTTCTTTAATTTTTTTATCTGATTTGATATTTAATGATTTTTAATATAGTCGCAGTACTTATGAGAACTGCTACCACGGTCGCAGTCTTTTCTAAGGACTGCTACCAAGGTCGCAGTCTTTTTCTGAGGACTGCTACCAAGGTCGCAGTGTTTTTATGAGAACTGCTACCACGGTCGCAGTCTTTTCTAAGGACTGCTACCAAGGTCGCAGTCTTTTTCTGAGGACTGCTACCAAGGTCGCAGTCTTTTTCTGAGGACTGCTACCACGGTCGCAGTCTTTTCTAAGGACTGCTACCATGGTCGCAGTCTTTTTCTGAGGACTGCTACCAAGGTCGGTAAAAAGTTGTGAGGGAGGGTATTTTTAGAAATTACAATGTTGAGGTGACTGGCATTAAATTGGGCGGGATTTTACAGGATTTTGCTCGTCAAAATTATTACAGATGTGGGGCGGTGATGTTGCCACGCCCGCAGGCTGAGAAAACTCTCTCAGCCCGCGGGCTGAGGTACAGTAAGCCCATATAATAAAAGAAAGTTACTTTGCGGTAGAAAATATATGCTTTGTCCTGTACTGATTGATGATGACGATTTATCTTCAACGGTCACAGTCCTAAATACTTCATATGAAATAGTTGGAGAATTTCCCGAGATATTGGAGGCTTGGGTTTCCCTAGGCCTAAAAGTTCCGGTTGTGCTCTTGTTCCACCCCTGATCTTAACCCATTCTATTCTCCTAGCTATTGGGTGTTGGACTACTATTTTCTTTGAGTTCAGGTCTCGCAGTCTGACTTTTGCTATAGGAGTAGCATGTATTTTATTCTTTGGACAGTATTGTTGCTGCTAGTTCTTTCTTGGTCTTTTTTCTTGTTTTGGTGTTTTTATTTTCCTCCGGTACCTGCGTGTGCATTTTGTCTTTTTTGTGAAGGAATTGTGCCTGCTTATCGCTTGTGTGCGTTATGTTTGTTGGTTCATGATAGATCTGACAACTAATCAATGTCACCTATCTAATCGGTCAGGTCGGTGAATATTAGGTGGGAGGTTTTTCGTTCAGTAGGACGTTCTTTTTTTACAGAACCACTTTCAATTACCTTCCTTGGTTAAACACCAATTATACTAGTATTATTCAGTCTCAATATACTGTAATATTTATGAGCATAAATATTTCAGTATAATCACTGTATAAAGAACGTTAGATCAACAATTGGAGTGAGGTACGCATGTAGCGAATCTTCTTAAGACAATTACGTCCACCGCTTCGGTGCTAACGGGTTACTCGACTGATCAATTTCAACTGAAGTTTTTGAAACTTCAAAAACAAGTTAAGAGGACAGAGCCTCTTCGTGTTCTCAATGGCGAAAGCCACTCAATTTATCAGAAATGGGGGCTTCCTGCGAAGAAGAACCACCAATGGTGGCCGGCGCAACGGCTGCGCTGGAGGAGGAAGTGATAGTCTTTGCTTTCAGAGCCATCCGATAGTTAAATCTTTGAAAAAAGATCAGAACTTTATGGGTTTTGAGAAAGCTTGGAAGCTTAGACACGGATTTGATCGAAGAGGATGAACAGTCAAAGTGAATTGATTGTTAAAGTCCCGAGTCTTTTATAGGCCTTTCAATGGTCGAGATACGCGGCGCGTATCTTGAGCTTAATCCGAGCCAGACACGCGTCCCACTCGGCGCCTGCATCCGCGCTTGGAAACATCCGACGCAATCTTCTCATTTCAAGAGCCGTGTCTCAACAATATTCAAGAGTCGCGTCTCTACAGCAATTGAGAGTCGCGTCTCTACAACAATTGAGATTCACGTCTCAACTTTGGTGAAGTTCGCGTCTCCACTTGATCAATATGCTAGAACCGCGTCTATGAGGGTTGTGTTTTCTCACATACAAAGAGTATGTCTTTACTTCTGCAATTTCAATAGTACACTGGTAAAAGTAATCGAAAACTCTACCGGTTCAATGGTACACTGACAAACAAATCAGAGCTCACAACAAGTGCTAGACTGAGTTTTTAAGACACATGTGATAATCTTCCCTGGAGGCTTCAACCAGTTCAACAGTATACTCACGAAGACCACAATCCAGACATGATCAAGCTCGGGACATCTCAAAAGATTTCCAGTCCAAAATGGGAAGCCTGAAATCAACTGAAGTTTAACGTATTTCAAAATCTGTCCCAGTCAACCGCGGAGTGTCAAAAACTTTGGAGGGAGTTCTGTAGGCTGTCTAAAAATCACTGAAAACAAGCCATCAGACTGTTGGCCCAGAGGCCTTCCACTCTAGTTTTGATGATGATTAACTCATGTAGTTATGTTTACTAATAATCTTGTGATTTTTGTTTCAGATCATTTATCAAGATATTAGTTGGTGATTGCTTCAACAAAATGAGTTTTGGAAGCCTTCACATGGTGATTCCAGAGCCCGAGCATCAAGATCATACCTTGCACTCGTTGGAGTCTCGCTCGTGGATCACGTTTTGGATCGGGTCGACTTGAAGATGGAAGATCATCAAGAAGACTTAGGTATCCTAGTTTTAGTTTAGTGTGTTTAGATTCATTTGTAAAGATTAGATAGTTGATATGCTCAAGTGCACAACACACACGTTTTATGGATATTGGTTTTCATGAATAGTTTAGATCAAAACAAGTTTAAATGGTTTTTATGTATATTAGATGTGTTCTATATACATACATGCTTCATATCTTAGACAAACTTATTTTGATATGTCTATTCATGAGTTTTAGGAAAAATCAGATTTCCTATTGAAAAATTCAAGTTTGGTAAAATACAGTTTTTGGTTTTTGGTAAAATAATAAGACACAAAAATGTTTCAAATTACTTGATATTTGAGTTGAAATTTTATCACATGTTTATATATCAATGCAAAATGTTAAAACTATTTTTGGAGATTTTTAGAAGATTTATGAGATTTTTTAGAAATATTTTTAACATGTATTTCTGACCCAGAATATTGGCTGCCAGGCGCTGGCGATCGACCGCGACGGTCGACCGTGTTCTAGAGCCGGTCGACCGATCGGTCGACCGACGTGCACAAGCCTGTGCACGTTGGTCAGGCAATTCGGCCGGTCGACCGGGCGGTTGGCCGGACCAGAGAGCTCTGCTCTCTGTTTTTTATACGGTCGACCGGCCGGTCGACCGCAGGTCTCCCATGGTCATAATTATGACCGTTGGCGGTCGACCGGGCGGTCGACCGCCAACCGTGCTGGCTGAAAAATCAGCCAACGGCTAGTTTATTGGAGAGGGCTATTTAAGCCCCACTTCTTTGAGTTTTTGGCTAAGATTTTCAACAAGAAAAATTCCTACTTTCTGAAGTATTTTTACAAGTTTTTAAAAGTGTTTTTAGAGCTTCAAATCTATCTTTATTTGTTTCAAAAGACTTTGAAAAATTCAAGAAAAAGGAAAAAGCTTTTGGGATTTGTTTTTTGATCTTAACTCTTATCCTATTTATTTTTCGCAAGTGTTTCCTTTGAGTTTTTGATTTCCAAACACTTGTTTTTCACACTTGAGCTTATCATCTATACTATTCTATTAGGATCTTGTTTTGTGGAAAAAGAGAAAAGGTTTGTGGTTGAGATATACCACTTGTTGTAAAAACCCATTCGTTGGTTGCTCCCCTCTTTGGTAGAGGTTGAGGTTGTTGTTGTTTACTCCCTCTAGTGAAAGGTGGAGTTTGGTGTTTGGTATCCCTCTTCGGTAGAGGTGATTTTTGGTTGTTTGGCTACGGGCCTATCCCTCTTCGGTAGAGGTGGATTGTGTTTGTATTGCCTCGGTGGCATTGTAAGGTTGAGAGAGGAGTTCGGTACTCCTAATGGATTAGAAATCCTTCTCGGTGAAGGCGGGGACGTAGCTAGGGGCTCGAACCTCGGAACATATCATTGTGTTTGCGTTTGATCCATTGCCTCTAAACTCTCTCTCCTTTATTTGTGTTTGTGCATAGCATCATACATACATATCATACTTGCTTGCATTTGTGCCTTGCATTAATTTGGCCCAAAGGCTATATCACCCTAGTTTCCCTAGTTTTGATGATGATCAACTCATGAAGTTATATTTACTAATGATCTTATGTTTAATTAGTGACAGATTCATTATCAAGATCTTAGTAGGTTGCATAGCTCAACAAAGGATAAATGTCAAGATTTGGAGCTAGCACGGTGTGATCCAAGGCTTTTGGATCAAGCTTGGACCAAGTCAAGAAGATGAGAATGTAAGATCACCTAGAGGGGGGGTGAATAGGTGATGGCTAATATAATGGTCACTTATGAACAAATAATGCGGAATTAAACTAAGTTGACCAAATTAAAATTTCTTTTAATTAAACACTTATGTATAACTCAAGAGTGTTGCCGAATTCTCCTTGCGAGGCTCTGGACAAGCTCCTCTAGATTCCCCTTGAATGGGTTGAGGTACCGCGTTGGCTCTCTTGGTTGAATACTAGTGTTAACAAGCAATCCCACGCAAGTATATAACAATAAGCACAAGGGTATATCAAGCATGTAAAGTAAAGACAATGTAAGTAATGCAAGATATAAAAGAGACTAAGTGAGAAGAGCAAGAGTGAGCAATCGCAAACACAAGGGTATGTTTTCGAGGTTCGAGCACACTTGCTCTACATCCCGCCTTCGACACACGAAGGATTTCCACTATGCACGATCCAACCGGATCTCTCCTTGGTGCCGCAACACCTACAAGCCCTCGGACTCCCAAATCTCTTACACACCCACAAGCCCACCGGCTCGTCGAGGCCGCACCTCAAGCTACAAGTCCTCACCTAGGACCCAACAACACCAAGTCCTCACTAGGACCCGAAACAAACCGCGAACACAACCGTCCGCCTTCTCAAAGAACAAAGATGAACTTTGGTGATCACAACTCTTGATCACCTAAAATCCTCTCACAATAACACTCCTATAGAATGAATAGCTCAATGGATGCTCAAGTGTTTGTGTGAGAAAGCAAGGAAAGAATCTTTGGTGAAAAACACAAGAAAATCACTTTTATCACTCTTGATAAATTCTTCCTATTTGATTGGAAGTATTTGCTCTCAAATATGTGGAGAAAACTTTCTGAAAAGAATGGGAAAAACTGACAAAAGCTCTCCTAAAATCTGCTCAAAACATGACAAAACCCCCTTTTATAGAGGCCAGAAAAATCTGACAGTTGGGCTCTGTCAGAGCTACCGGTCGACCGAACAACGGTCAAAAATCCGACCGTTGCAGCCTCCGGTCGACCGCCCCGTCGACCGCTCAACTGGAGAAGAGAGTTAACTCTCTGTCGTCGACCGGCCCGGTCGACCGAGAATTCCCGAGAGCAAAGCTCTCTGAAGCGGTCGACCGGCCCGGTCGACCGTTCTCCCAGTGCACACTGGCGTGCACGTCGTGCACGTCCGGTCGACCGACCCGGTCGACCGGCCTCTGTCAGTTCTGAAAAATCAGAACTGGCAGAACCAGAAAATAGGATTAAGGATTGGTCTTGTTGCTTAATAAAATCCCAGAAATTCACAGTAAATCCAGAAAATAGTTTCAATCAAATAAAAACTGTTTTTCTAAAAATATGTTTTTCTAACACTTGTTTTTCCATAACTTCACAAAATACAAAAACAAGATATTTTGAACTTATAAAGCAAAGTGTGTATGGATATGATCCACTACACAAATAAGATGAATATCTAGTTTTTGACATAAGGCTCTAAACATGGTTTTGGATATAAGATATGTATACATGAATACCAAAAACCAAATTGTATTTTATCACAAATAAAAATCTTTTCTTAACTAGGAAAATCTTTTATGAAAATCATTCTATCAAGAGTGTGTGTGTGATATAGACTTGAGCAATCCCACCAACTATTCTATCCTTTACATTTTATCTAAAATAAATCTTATAAAACAAACTTAGACTCAAGTCTTCATCTTCTTGAAGTCTTCACTTGAAGTCTTCTCATCTTCTTGACTTGGTCCACATGCAATCCACCGAGCTCATCTCTAGATGTGATCTTGATGCATAGGCTCGTGAATCAACGGTGCTAGCTTCCAACTTGACTTTAAATCCTTTGTTGAAGCTCCACACCTACTAAGATCTTGATAAGGAATCTGTCACTAATTAAACACAAGATCATTAGTAATCATAACTTCATGAGTTGATCATCATCAAACTAGAGTGATAGGCCTTTGGGCCAACAATCTCCCCCTTTTTGATGATGACAAAACTCATGACGTTATATATGCATGGATTAAAGTAAAGCTTCAAAGAGCTCCCCCTTAACTCATGCATACAAAATAAATAATAAATATGATCATGAAGCACATGAATATGGATGCAAATATGGAGATGCAACAAGCATAAATCAAAATCTTTTTACTCCTATTTGCATAAATCAAAAACACATGCATAAATACAATCTTATTCCCCTTAAGTATTGGTGTTTTTGTTTTGATATATATGCATGATTTCCTTGCTTAAGGGGGAGAAGTATTTGTCCTTCTTAATTCCCCTTAAGTAAGAAGGACAAATACTTCTCCCCCTTAAGCAAGGAATCATGCATATATATCAAAACAAAAACACCAATACTTCTCCCCCTTTTTGTCCAATCATCAACAAAGGGTTCAAAGTAAAATCAATCAACAAATTTTCTCCCCCTTTATGTCAAAAATAAAGAAGTCAAGGAGGGGCGATACAATCAAAATTTTGATTTTTCTCATCAAAACAAATCATTAATTCTATTTTATCAAAACAATTTTGAATTTTTCTCTTTGATATCAAATAAAAAATATTGATACCATTTAAAAATCTAAATGCATAAGCTTGAAAAAATAAGATTTGAATTAAGCTTAGCATTAACAACACATGAAGAATTCGAACTAGTTAAATGAGAGTGTTTATCTAGTACGAAATCCTTCTATCAAGGAATAAATCTAAGGATTTTCATGAAATAGCAATGAAACACAAACACTCAAACACTCTAATCTATAAAGTCCAAATAGTTTCAAAAGAAGTGAGTGTACTAATGTTATGTGAAACATGGCATCATGAAAATGGCAATAAGGTACAATATTCCTTAGAAAATCATAAACATCAAAATCATCTCACATTTTTTTTATTAAATCATTGAAAACAAATCTATATGTCAAGATATATGTATGTTTTGACAATACATGAAATATACATACATATCTCTTAAACTCAAGTGAGTTCTATATGAATGGATTTGCATTGAAGGCAAAAGACTCAAGAGTTACATGTATATTTTAAGGTTTGGCAAAATACACATATACATGAAATAAAAGGCACATGATCATAAATCAAATCCAAAAGGTGAACATAAGTTTAAATATGTATGAATCATCAAAACTAAGCAATACAAGTACATTTCAGGGTTCAAATAAGCATTTAAGCACACTTACTAATAGATCTTTTGAGGCCCATGATATGTTCAAGTATAAATCCTAGTGTTGACAAAAACTAACATATAAACTATATTCAAATCATGAAGCATTAAATTTTAAGAAAATTGAATCATGTGACAATCTCAAAAACTATTTGAAGAATACATAACTAGTATAAATTGTTTTTGAAAACTAGTTAAAGATCCTTCAAATATGTCAATCATATGTTTTCATGAATGAGACTAGTACATAAAAATCCAAGCACTCATAGTCCATAAAGCTCATAAATATTTTTTGAATAAAAGATGAGTGTTTCAAAGATTATATAAATAGCATTTTCATGAAAGTAGTAATTCAAGCTCAAAAGATCATAAATCACATTTTGTTTTACACATGTTTTAATCTTAATACAAATCAAAACATAAAAATCATCAATTTTTTTATTTTATTTAAAATACTAATCTTCATGGTATATGTATGATTTTCCAATTCTAACAATATGCATACATATCCCAAATCTAAAAGAGTCCAATATATATTGCATGAAGGCAAATGACTCAAGGGTATACATGTATATTTATTAGATTTGAATAAACACACATATACATGAAGTAAAATCAAGGATAGGCATAACAAGTATAATGACCGAATCATCAAAACTAGCCTATACACATGCATATAGTGGATACATGAGCATGAAGTCCCAAATATATTTATTCAATTGTAGTTCACTATACATATATGTATAAATGCAAGTTTTGACGCATTCTACATTTAAGCATGTAAATGCACATGAAGCACATAAAATCTTAAACTGAACATGCTATGAATGATATTATGAAATAAAAGCATGTACATAAATAAATAGGAGTTTAGAAATTGTTACCAATCCAAAGCTCCTAGCATGGTGGTTGATCCACCAAGCTCCTTGATAGCGATGCAACCCAAAAGTTATCCATCATGTCCAAGTGCATCCACTACCAAGGTACCATCCCTCTCACGTTTTGGAGAGCCCTCACCTACATCACAAGCAAAAGGTGGGGGTTGTGGTACCCATATTTTCTTGGGTCCTTTGGGGTTAGCTTTATTATAAGGAACCCAAAATCCTTTAGACAGAGCAAATATAGTTATGCTTCTTATCAAAACAATATTTTGCAAAATGGCCTTTGCGACCACAATGTGTACAAGTGTACACCCTATCATGATGCTTAGAGTGTGGTTATGATCGTGATGTCACATAAGCATGAACATGATGTGTTTGTGCATGAGCATGGGGACTTGTTTCTTTTGAAACAAAGATTCCAACTTAGAATGATTGAATGCACATGTGCTCAAATTAGAGCTCAAATTTTCTATCTTATTTTCAAATTCTTAATCTCATTAGTTGTGGCATGTAAAGCATGGTGAGATAAAGAATCATTTTTCTTTTTCTTTTGAAAACATTATCCTTTTCTTTTTCAATAACATTTTCTTTTTAAAGATTTATTTTCTTGAAAAACGATTTCCTTTTGTTTTTCCACCAAATCAATCTTATCCTTCACAAATAGTGTTCCCTTCACATAAATCATTTAATTTTGAAAATAGGAAACATTCTCATTTTTCAAACTTTATTTTCCTTTTCTAAACATGCAAGTTTATTTCTAAAAGAATCATTTTCTACATGCATGCAATCAATGTTCTTTTTCAAATTCTTGTTATCTTTTTCCAAGCATGCAATGTTACCTCTAAAAGAGTCATGTTCTACATGCGGCAAGCAATATCCTTTTTCAAATTTTTATTTTCCTTTTAATTATGTCATATCTCTCAGCAATAATGGCAAAAAAAATTTAGCTCATCATATGACTAGTAGCATCCTCATCCTCGGATTCGGAAGTTTACCTCAAGGGGTTATCCCCTTGACCATGTAGCACTTGTTGGAGGTGTCGCTTCCAACATCCGAATCGCTCCCCCCCCGGCATAATATAGATCCTTTTCGCCAAGGAGGTGATGATGTTCCAAGCTACAAAAGCCGATTCAATGTTAGAAACCCTAGATAAATAATCATCATTTAGGGTACATTTAAGAGCATGAAGGGCTTTTCATTAGCCTCAATGTACTTGCTATTTGAACAATAATCATTATTAGTAGTAGCAAGATAAGCATGAATTCCTAAGCCTTGAGGTACAATGACATCTTAACCTTCCAAGTTTGGATGTTAAGAATATCA
Organism: Agave tequilana; assembly: GCA_038442645.1. Lineage (NCBI taxonomy): Eukaryota > Viridiplantae > Streptophyta > Magnoliopsida > Asparagales > Asparagaceae > Agave > Agave tequilana. The sequence continues at coordinate 1,005 of JAVJIF010026828.1, read as the reverse complement.
AAGTGGGTGGTGACATGAAGTCCATGGTGTGTGTACAATCTTGTGATTAGCCTAAAGAGGATCTTTAACTCTTAGGTTGTAGACCCATATCAAGAGCACTAGCTCTGATACCAATGTAAGATCACCTAGAGGGGGGGTGATAGGTGATGGCTAATCTACTGGTCACTTATGAACAAATAATGCGGAATTAAAACTAAGATGACCAAATTAAACTTCTTTTAATTAAACACTTATGTATAACACAAGAGTGTTGCCGAATTCCCCTTGCGAGGCTCTGTACAAACTCCTCTAGATTCCCCTTGAATGGGTTGAGGTGCCGCGTTGGCTCTCTTGGTTGAATACTAGTGTTAACAACATCCCAAGCAAGTATGTATATCATTATGAGCACAAGGGATATATCATGCATATATAAGATGAACACATAAATTGAATGCAGTATAAAATAGAGACAAAAGAGAAAGAGAGCAAGAGTGAGCAATCGCAAACACAAAGGGTTTGTTTCGAGGTTCGAGCACACTTGCTCTACATCTCCGCCTTCGACACACGAAGGATTTCCACTATGCACGATCCAACCGGATCTCTCCTTGGTGCCGCAACACCTACAAGCCCTCGGACTCCCAAGTCCCTTACACACCACAAGCCCACCGGCTCGTCGAGGCCGCACCTCAAGCTACAAGTCCTCACTAGGACCCAACAACACCAGTCCTCACTAGGACCCGAAACAAAACCGCGAACACAACCGTCCGCCTTCTCAAAGAACAAGAAATGATCTCTTGGTGATCTAACACTTGATCACCAATTACAAACTCTCACTACACTCTCCTATAGGATAGATATGACATGGTGCTCAAGTGTAGTGTGAGAAATCAAGGAAAAGAACTATGGTGAAAAACTCAAGAATCACTTTTATCACTCTTGATAATTCTTCCTATTTGATTGAAGTATTTGCTCTCAAATATGTGGAAAACTTTCTGAAAAGAATGGGAAAAACTGGACAAAAGCTCT
>JAVJIF010026827.1:0-44231 GCA_038442645.1 Agave tequilana | reverse complement strand
GGAGGTGGTGGTTGTCGTCAACTTGTTCCACACTACAAAAGATGAATCAAGATTAGAAACAAGTATAAGATAATCTTTTGAAAGCGTGCTTCTAATGGCCTCAAGGGCTTGTGCATTGGCCCCTATATGATTGCTATCACTAAGGAAGGATTCCTTGGTAATGGCAAGGTAAACCTTATGTCCTAGGGTTTGTAAATAAACGGTCATCCTAATCTTCCAAACATGAATGTTGGAAGGGTCAAACATAGGTGGGGTCATGAAAGCCATGGTAAACTATATGAGTGTGCAAACAAGCAAATGCAAACAATAGATTAGCAAGCAAATGGATCTCACTCCTAGGATGTTAAGCCTAATATCAGGAGCACTAGCACTGATACCAATTGAAAAAACACCTAGAGGGGGGGTGAATAGGTGTAAGTGCTATTCTAGGAACTAAATGCGCTAAATGCGGAAGCTAATGCAAATTTTGCAATCACACTTAATACAATCAACAAGTGTAGCAGAATTTCCCGTGAAGGGCTCTGGACTAACTCCTCTTGATTCCTCTTGAATGGGTTGAGGTGCTAAGTGAAGCTCTTGTTGATTAAGTACAAGTGAGCACACACAAACAACCAAGCATATACAAGATATAGCAATGTGAATTATGCAAGGCACAACACAAGCAAATAGATATGTATGATATGAATTATGCTCAACACAAGCAAATGATATGATGTTATGAATGATGCTTTGCACAATATAAAGAGAGAGAGAGAGAGTTAGACACAAGTGGATCAAACACTAACAATAAGATATGTTTCGAGGTTCGAGCACCTTGCTCTACATCCCCGCCTACACCACCGTGTAGGATTTCCAATCCACTATAACGTCCACCGAGGACTCCCACCGAGGGAACCTTCACCGAGAAGGATTTTTACAACAAGGGAGTACCGAACTCCTCTCTCAAATAACCACCTCACAACTGAGGGTAGGCCCGTAGCCAAACAACAACCACAAACACCTCTACCGAAGAGGGTTTACAAACCAACTCCACCTCTCACTAGAGGGAGCAAACAAATCACCCGATCACCTCTACCAAAGAGGGATACACAAAGAACAAGGGTGTTTACAACAAGTGGTTCTTTCAACCACAAACCAAACTCTCTTTTCTTTCTCTTTTTCCACAAAACAAACGATCCTAATAGATTAGGATAGAATAGCTCAAGTGTAGAAAACTAGGTGTTTTTGGAAACAAGCAACAAAGAAAATACTTGGGAAAATTCTTGTAAAAGATAGAGAATGAAAACCAATACAAATATCCCAAATTCCTATTTTCTTTGATTTTCCAAAAACCCAAAACAAGAAGAATGAAATCTTTTTGGCTCAAAAACTCTTTTGAAAACTTGTTTAAACACTAAACAAACTCTGAAAATTTTCTTGTCAAAAGTCCTGTCAAAACAGCCCAAGCGATGGGGTATTTATAGCCCCATCAGAAAACTTGCCGTTAGGCTGATGTGGCAGCCTGACAGGCTGACGGTCGACCGGCCCGGTCGACCGCCAACGGTCAGAAATGTGACCGTTGGGCAAACCACGGTCGACCGGCCGGTTGACCCAAACAAACAGAGAGCACTGCTCTCAGACCGTCGACCGTCCGGGTCGACCGTCCCAGAGGTGCCAAACGTGCACAGATCTGTGCACGTTGGTCGACCGGCCCGGTCAACCGACTTCAGCCCAAGTCAACTAATAAACTGACTTAGTCGACTGGTTGAAGCCTGGAACAGAAAACTGGGTCAGAAAAACTGTTTTAAAATATTTGAAAAATCTTTTAACACTTCTAAAAATCCACAAAACTTGTTTTAACATTTTGTATTGAAACAAAAACATGTGATAAAAATTTTAGACATATATCAATCATATCAATTCATTTTTGAGTCTTGCAAATTTTATCAAAAACAAACTTGTATTTTTATCAAACTTGATTTTTCAATACATGAATAGGATAGTCAAAATAAGTTTGTCTAGCAAGTTTAAAGCATGCATGTATATCTAGAACATATCTAATATACATAGAAATAAAATTGTTTTGATCTACTATTCATGAAAACCAAATCCAAAACATGAAAACGTGTGTGTTTGTGCACTTGAGCATATCAACTATACTAAGCTTTACAAATGGATCTAAAACACACTATCTAAACTATGGATACCTAAGTCTTCTTGATGATCTTCGTCTTCAAGTTGACTTGCTCCAAAACTCCATCCATGGGCTAGGCAATGTGTGATCATGAAGGTTTGGCCCTGGAATCACTATGAAAGCTTTTAAACACCTTTGTTAAAGCTAATCACCAACTAATATTTTGCTTATGATCTGAAACTTAAAATCACAAGAATATTAGTAAACATAACTACATGAGTTAATCATCATCAAAACTAGGGTGGAAGGCCTTTGGGCCAACACCCCTATTTTCTTCCCACGTCCCCCATGATGCTGCAACTTAAACCTCATCTCCTCCACCTGCTTTTTTCCCTCTCTTTCACGTTCTCCCACTCTCTCACTCACGTCCCCCCACTCTCCCTCTCTTTCATGTACTATCTCTCTCTATCTCTCGCCTATAAATACATGTCAGGACCCTCTTCTGAACTTACCATGCAACCTCGAGCACGAGCTCCACCCCTTTCCTCCTCTGCACCTGCAGGCCGTTGCCTTGCTGCCGCACATCACTCCGAGATCCACCATCATATCCGTGGCCAACCCCTCCTCCGAGACTTCTAGCCGAGCCTTTCCTATCCCGGCGAGCGCTGGGGCCCGTCGACACACTCACGGTGATCCTAGCAATCCCTCAGAATCACCGATATCCTCCGCGGCCTCCGTCGGCATGTCGGAGCCACCCCTTGCGTGAACGTTTGCACGGGTACAGTCTCCTCCTTTCTCTGTAAAGGTGTTTTTTTAAGTATGACTTGTGTGAATGCATGGAAACGTTTATTAGGTGTGTGTATTTATTAATACACGGCTAGTTATAAATATGTACTGTGGGTTTCATTTTTTTGCGTTGTGCAGTGTGAGTGTGTGGGTGCATAATGTGTGTTTTCATTTTTCTTTTGTATGTGTGATGTGTGTGTGTGGGTGCGTGGGTTATTTGCATGTATGGGTAGGTGTGTACGAGTCTACACACACACATAGCATATTCTCTGTGTTTTGGAGTTGACTGTCGACAACCCACTTCAACTGTCAACAATTGATACATTCTGTATCAGTCAGCTGTCGATAGGCCTATTAGGCTGTGGGCAAGAGAGCTCCGCAATAGTCAAAAATATGGTCGTTGCTCTCTGGACTGTCGACAGCCCAATAGGACTGTCGACAGCCCTTGAGCCATTTGGGTCAGATTTCAAGTAAAATGAGATTTTCTCTATTCAAGTTGTTTTATCTTATTCTAAAACGGGTATATTTCATTTTATTAGAACTTTATTAGTGCTTTAATGACTGGATTTACTCTCTAATCATTTCTACCCTCTTCCTATAAATAGGGTCATTGGAGAGAGTTTCAATAAAAGTTTTTACAAGATTTTTGAAGAGAAAATTTGTGTTTAATGTTTGAAAAAAATGTAGAAACAAGTTTTTAGAAAATTCAAGTTTCAAACTTTAAATCTCTATTTCTTCAAGGAAATTTTGCCAAGTGTTTTCTTAAGAACTTATTTCAAAACTTTCAGTTTTCTTACAAGCTTAGCTATCATTTCTATCTATTCTGATATAATTTCTTATGTTTTGTAAGATTTTTTTTAGTTTGTGATCTTAGTGACCACCAAGAGTCGTATTCCTCAAATTGCTCTGTGCTACTCTCTTGTATAGTGGTGTATTTGGCTTTGTGCCACCTCTTGCATAGAGGTCCATTGGCTTTGTTCCCCCTCTTGCATAGGGGTTGTTTCCTTCGTAGAGTTCCTAGTGGAGATAGCAAAAATCCTTCACGCGATGGGAGCGGGGATGTAGAGCTTGGTGCTCGAACCTCAAAACATATACTTGTGCTTGTGTTTACTATCTCTCTACTTTACTCTCTCTTATATCTTGCATTGTTATTATTGTTCATACTTATATGCTTGATATTGTGCTTACACTTGTATTGAATCAAGAGAGCTATTAAAGCACATTAACTCTTATAAAAGAGAAACCTTGAGAAGAAGTTTTAGAGCCCTTCACCAGGAATTCGGCTTTACCCTTTGGTTATCACTTTGTGTGTTTGCGTTTTGTTAATGTAAAGTTTTAAGTTCCGCATTAGATTAGCACACACCTATTCACCCCCTCTAGATGTACTTTTAATTTGTATCAGAACTAGTGCTCTTGATATTCAGTTTAACCACTGTAGAGAGATCCTATTTTACTAATCTTCATATTTGTTTTGCACTCATGGCATGTAGTGGTAAATTTAGCATTAGTTGTCCACCCAAATTTGATGGACTTGACTTTCCAATATGAAAGGTTAAGATGACCGTTTTCTTGAACTCCTTGGGTAGTCGTGTAGGTAAAGCTATATCCAAACCTTTGTTTGTCCTGAGGGTGACGAGGACTCATGGTCCAAAATTGACATTAAGGAATATGATGCAAACTCCAAGGCCCATTATGCATTGCTACAAGCTTTGAATGATGATATTTTTAGGATCATACATTGCTCATATGCACATGATATTTGGCAAATTTGATCACTATACATGAAGGCACATCACAAGTTAAGAAAGTTAAGATTGATTTGCTAAATTCTCAATATGATAGTTTTCGTATGTTTGATGATGAATCTATAGATGATATGCTTACCCACTTCACTACTATTACTAATGGACTCAGTTTTCTAGGTAAGACTATCGAAATAATCAAAAGATGCGAAAAATCATTAGAGCACTTCCTCAAGCTTAGGAAGTCAAAGCAACTACCTTAAAAGAGCTCAACAATAGAGAAGAAATGAACATCACGCCTTCATGGAAAACTTGAAGAGCCATGAAATGGAATGAAGGGAAGGAAAAATTTGTCCTACTACGTACTTGTCGCAGAACTGATAGAATGATTGGCTTGCAAACTGAGGACCATTATCGTGAATGATCCGCCTGGGGACACCAAATCATTGGATGATATGGTATTTGATGAAGTTGACCACATTAATGGCTTTAACTTCAGCGAGCGGTGCAACTTCCGCCCTCTTTGAGAAGAAATCAATTAACACAAGAATGAACTGATGACCTTTTTTCAACGGAGGACTGATGGGCCCTACTACGTCAATTCCCCATGCTTCAGATGACCATGAAGTGAATGTGGGGTGGAGTAGCTTCAGGGGTTGGTGTATGAAATTCGCATGGATTTAACAGGCCTTATACTTTTTTGCATACTCAACTGCATCTGTGATCATAGTTGGCCAAAAATAGCTGAGTCAGAAAAGTCGATCTTCGAGCTTTGGACGTGATTGATGAGCTCCATATATGCCATCGTGCACCTATTTAAGTACTTCTTTCGATTTCAAATTGGATAGGCAACGAAAAAGTATACCATCATATGAACGATGGTACAACATCTTTACCACTACATCATAGTAGAACCGAGTGGATCTTCGTTAAACGGAAGCCGCTTCCTTGGGGATCATCGTGCAGTATGCCATGCAAGGCATAGTCGATAATCGGGAATCGCCAATCCCTTGGCTCGAAATGTGTTGAGGCTGTATGAACTTCTCTAACCTCTAAATCATACTTCAGACAGAAGAGATGACGAGTGAAGCGAATGTGGGGTGGAGTAGCTCCAAGGGTTGGTGTCTAAAATCCGCATGGATTTAACAGGCCTCACACTTTTTTGCATACTCAACTGCATCTGTGATCATAGTTGGCCAATAATAGCTTAGTCAGTAAAGTCGATCTTTGAGCTTTGGACCTGATTAATGAGCTCCATATATGCCATCGTGCACCTCTTTAAGTACTTCTTTTGATTTCAAATTGGTTAGGCAATGAAAAAGTATACCATCGTATGAACGATGGTACATCTTTACCACTATATCATAGTAGAACCAAGTAGATCTTCGTTAAAGGGAAGCCGCTTCCTTAGGATCATCGTGCAGTATGCCATGCAAGACATAGTCGATAATCGAGAATCGCCAATCCCTTGGCTCGAAATTTGTTGAGGTTTTATGAACTTTTCTAACCTCTAAACCATACTTCAGACAGAAGAGATGATGAGTGACCATCGTAAGATGATAACTGGTATCAGTTGGCAAAGCTAATGTAGCCGCGAGCGCAGCTAAAGCATCTGCCATTGTATTCAAGCGTTGAGATACATGGCTAATGTAGAACCCATCAAATGAGTCAGCCAACTTAATGGCTGCATGGTGCTAAGGTATCAGGTCTTCATGACGGAGCTCATACTCTCCCTTGATTTTGTTGATGATCAATTTGGAGTCACCATAAGCTTTAAGGTACTGTATCCCTATTTGTTGAGTGAGCTAGAGGCCATTGAGCAAAGCGTTGGACTCGGCTACGTTGTTGGAGCAAGGTTCCATCAATGAGAATACACAAGGAAGGACGTGGTTCTCAGGCGAGACAAATACCACCCCCGCTTCGGTAATGATCTTACTTATAGGGCCTATTCTTGATGCACCGTCAAAGAACAGTTGCCATACATTATCCTCTGAGGTTATATTGGCTTCGATAACCTCATCTGGAATGTTTGTGTGTAATTTTGAAGTTTCTAAAATTGGGTGGGCTGCCAGAAAATCTGCTAAAGCTTGACCTTTTGACCGCCTTTTGGGGACAAAAGTCATGTCTATTGAGATAGCAGAATGGCCCAACTAACTAGTCTAGAATTCAAATGATATGTATGGTTTCGTCACAAGAATACGTAGGAGATTGACTCTTGAAATGACATGTATGGTTTGGCCAACCAAATAATATCATATCTTCTGGACAACGAAGATGAGGGCAAGAGACTCCTTCTCGATGGGGTTGTATCGAGATTCAGCTCCGATCAAAGTTCTGCTCAGGCAGTAAATGACATGTACACAACCTTCATCATTTTTATGTGCTAGAAGAGCACCGAAGGAGTGGTCTATAGCTCATATATAGAGCAGGAATAATTCTCTCGAAATGGAAGCTACCAAGACCGGAGGCTTGGTGAGGTATTTTGTGATATCCTCAAAAGCCTTTTGGTAAGCTTCATCCCATGCGAAGGGACGCCTTTCTTCATTGACCGTGTGAATGGTTAGCAACAACCCGAAAGATTTGCAATAAATCTTCGAATATAGGCGAGCCTGCCTTGTAGACCTCTGAGCTTTTTGAGGGTCTTCAAGGTTGCATGCCCTGAATGGCATTGACTTTGTCAGGGTCAAGGTGAATTCCTTTGGATGTGATGATGAATCCAAGGAATTTGCCACTCGAGACTCCCAAGAATGATTTGGTCGGGTTAATCTTTAGCTGGTGAGATGACGTCGAACATGGTTCTCAGGTCGTCGAGATGGTTGCTTTTGCTGTGACTCTTGACTGCAATGTCGTCGACATAGCATTCCACTATTTTTCATTGATGATCACAGAAAATTGTGCTCATGGCACATTGGTAAGTTGCGCTCGCATTCTTTAATTCGAACGGCATTACTATGTAACAGTATACCCCAATGGTGTTCTGAATGATGTATACTTCTCATCATCCAGGTGCATCTATATTTGATTGTACCTTGTAAAGTCGTCCATAAAGGACATCCTTTCGAAGCCACATGTATTTTCAATCATCACATCAGTGATAGGCAACATAAACTCATCCTTAAAATAGGCTGCATTGAGATCATGGAAATCAATGCTAATTCTGGTCTTTTTATTTTCTTCAGCACAGGGACAATATTAGCAACCCGGTCTGGGTACTATTCCTCTCGAGTGAAGCCGCATTCGATGAGTTTATGAACCTCAGTTCCGATTGCCTCCATGATGTTGGGTCAAAACCTTTGTCGTTATTGCTTAACTGACTTGGCCTCCAGTTTAATGTTGAGATTATGCATGACCGCTTTAGGATCGAGGCCAGTCACGTCTTTATAACTCCAAGCAAAAACATCTATATACTCCCGTGTGAGAGATATGATATCTTACCTCTCTGTTGGCGATAGACTTTCGTTTATAGAAATGAGCTTTGAATGTGCTGATCACCTATATCGACTTGGATTACTTTATCTTCAGTTACAGGTTTGCATTGTTCGAAATGCTTTTTTTTATTGATCCAGTTGTTAAGCCTATGGATCAACATCAAATGGCTCAATGTCTTCATCTTGCTCTGCCTGATTGATAGATGATATGTTGGCAAAAAGTTTTTTGAAGACTACACCCACACTAATGTCAGAGGCACATTGGGCGAGTCTAATGATTGCGATGGCAGGGACTCGTCAGACTCTGATTTTGACTGAGGAGGCAGAGTGACATATCCTAACCCTCTGCGTGTGCGGTCATAATAGTTGGACGGTTTTCCTTCTGGTACAAAAGGTTGCAAAGGTATATGCTGCCTAAATTTAAACCATCCCCGCGATTTAAGCGATCGAGCAAATCTGCACTAAAAAATACAGAATTTAGATACAGTGCTAGGTCCTCGATGCTACCGTGTAGCCTAGGGCTAATAGGTCGTGATGCACAGGGAGGGACAACGATGGAAGCAATTAAGTAAGTTTCTTCTTTTAGTTTACTAAAACAAGTTAAGAGTTCTTTTCTCGGTTTTAAAAGAAAATAAAAATAGTTAAGGCTAATCTAAGTTAAAAGAACTATAAGAAAAAAATGGGTTTGTTGTTAAAGAAGAAAAGAAAGACGAGTTTAAAGAAATAAAAAGAGAAAGTGTTAGCTTTGGTAATCTAAGAAAGAATAATAGAAAAGAGATACAAGAAGAAGACTTACCTCTATTGTAGATTAAACGTACCATGATTTAATGCGAAGTAATATAAAGCAAAGTAGTAGAAAGAAATACATTGAACACAGTGCTTGATTAGATCGAGTATGATGAAGAAAAATAAAAAACTTCATTGACGTTACTTCAATACAATTCTTTCTTGAAGAAGGATTACATCAGTGTCACTTTAATTATAATTCTTCTTCTTCTCTCATGTAACTATCTCTAACCTAAAATAAAAAAATAAAAATTACATTGAAAAAAATAAAACCTAAACTAAAGCTCTCTCTATGGAATTCGTCCCTCTGCTTCTGAAGTACGAGGTATTTATAAGAGAAATATAGGAGGACAGGATGCGCACGAAGATAGGAGGAGCTGGCACTTCCTCAGATTCAATCATCAAGCTGCAGAAACACGATTTTTGCCACATTTTTGTGGTAAGATCATGGCTGTAGGGCTAGGATCTTGGTGTATGTGTCCATCCATTCTTCCTTTATCTTTCTATCTTCTTGGATTTTAAATTTCTGCTCCGTATTTGACGATAAATCCTTTTATCCTCAGCGAAACTGATAGGATCTTCTTCTAAACTATTTTTCTTTTGGATTTTGATGATATTATCTTATTTGATATACACGGTCTTCAGATAATATTACTTCTAAAACCTCTGGATTTGAATCAATCCCCGTTGATTTGAACTTTTGGATTTATTGGATATGATTTGTGATTATCTTCTCTTTATATATCCTACATGAATTTAGACATTAAGACAGGTGAGATGTAGGAATTATTCCAGAATAAATGTAGGAATGCAATTCCCATTATGCAATATATGTGTCTAAACATACCCCCGCACCTATCTTTTGCTCGTCCTAGAGCAAAACAATGAGAAAAGAAAAAAGTAAGCTGACCTAACTCACTTTCGTAGGAATCAGGGTTGCCCTTAGCATGTGCAACAATCCATTAAACCTCTAAGTTATCCCTAGAAGACGAGTTTTATCTCGTGAAGGTTTTCAATGGATTACACCCACAAAATCCATAAAGAAATAGAAACAAAGTGTTCGTATTTTCAAAGGCGCATTTTGAAGGAAAAAAATTTTGAAGTATTAATGTAAAATTCAAGTAATCTATAAGTCGTAGGATTATCAAAACTTAGTCATTCCTAAACTTAGTCTCTATTCAAAAACTAATTTTCAATTAAGGTAAAGATTAAAATTATATTTCTAATCTAATCTATTATTTACCGTAAGTCATATGCACCTTGTGACCGTAAAAATTTAACTCAGGATTCTTCAACTCTAACTTTTATACCTTAATTATGGCGTTAATATCTCTTAGGTCTATTAGGATTTCTAATTCGCCATATAACGAGCCTTAGTCGGTGACTCCCAAACCGGACGATTTTAGGGCACCGGGTGAGAAAACACCCCAAGGACTTAGGACTCGAGCAAATAAGGCCACAAAACTAAGGACTTTTATTTATATGAACCACTTTTAGGCGTGAATACTTATGCTTTATGAGGCACAAATACCCAGCTTAATCAGAAGATTTTTTATATACTAAATATTTTATATATATATATATGGCAGAAGAATCATTATTTTAGAGCCCTAAGTGTGTAAGTGTATAAAGTGTGCATATTTTCTCAAGGTAAAAATAACGATTAAATTACTTTTTCAATCTTTCTTTCTAACCTCAAAATCAAACAAATAATTTTATTTTGACCAAGTATAAGAAATCCTAATTATGATCCTATTATTCCTTACAAAACATACGTCAAAGTATTATTTTTCGTTTCAAAAATTTAAAGAAAGGATTATATATATATATATATATAATATATATATATATATATATATTATATATATATATATATATATATATATAATATATATATATATATATATATATATATTAGCCAAACCTAAGTTAGTATGTTAGTAAACCCTCGCCCACATCTAAATCATGCATTATCCTTAATATATGAATGAAATGTAATAATATATGAAAATGGTGAAAGAGAAGGAAGATTGTCACTTCAAAGTGGTGGCTCTGGTGGTGGTCTCATTGGGCCAAGCGTTTTTGCCCAATCTAGATATTGTGAATTTTTATGAAACCCATCTTTCATGACCTCTTTCTTATTAACATTTTTATAGTCCAAATATGAATAGGATCATGCAAGATCCTAGCATGAAATTTTTTCCGGTTATATGACCAATCTTGGGATATCATCATGGAGTCATATTGATCTAAACTTTGATCCAACAATGGAATGTGATTTTGTGGAATAGATGATTTGGTCTCAGTAATGAAAGGAATAGGAACCAATACTAACTCGAGAATAAAACTCAAAAATTTAGGTTCGAGAGTCAGAGTTGGTTCATGAGTTTGGTCCAAATCATAGAATTGAGTTCACATTTATTTTCTAACAATAGAATGTGACTATCCAAAATAGGAGATTCATGTTCAAGCTCTGTAGGGATAGGAATCAGTGTTGGTTTTGAAATTGGGTCCAAATTGTGTAAGAATACCAAAGTCAGCATAGATTCAAAAAGTGGAACTGAATCACAACAATGGGAATTGGTGTCACATTCATTTTCAAGTTCAATCTCATTGTAATGAAAACTTACTAAATTGTCAATGGGTCGATATTGGTCAAGTTCAAAGTTTTGTGGTGAAATTGAATCTTAGTCATAGTTTTCAAGATACCATGATTCTTGATTTCCATCAATATGGCTAGAAGTATCAGAAATAGTCAAGAATTAGGTAGGGAGAGTTTCTCATTCCTATGCAAGTTTTCCAATCAACTAAGTCTTGCTTCTATCATATCGATGGAGTGGCTAAAGAGATATTCACTCGGAATCATGGATTCCATACTCTCTTTGAAGTCAACAAGTTCATCTTGTTGTGGTTGGACTTGAAAATTAAAGTAAGGATCTTTGATTTTGAAATTTGTTTGAGAGAATTGAGTCCGCTATGATTTATACTTGTCGTGTAAACTCAAGGAAGGCCTCAAAACTCTTTTCTAAAGAAGATTTTTCTTCCATAGGTTAGTCTTGTTATGAAGTATATGAAGCTGTTTGTTGGTAAGGTTATTGATAGTAAGACTCATGAAAGTTATATCCCCGCTGACTCGATGAAGAGTGGTGATGATTATCCCAATCTTGTTCATAATACTGGGATTAGGGCATATTTTGATTCAGATAAGACCAATCTGGTATACTTGGTTGTTTAAAGTTATGTAATGCGGGTTGGTAGCATTTGAATTGAAAGATGTTGGGGTTAAGTATGGATCACTATATACATTGAAAAAGTTATAATTGTAATTCATATCACAAAGATATAAAAATAAAAACAAACAAAAAAAAAGAAAAATTTAGCCTAAGTTAGGGTAGACCTTTAGACCTAGACGACTCCAACTGTTGATTATCCACAGGAGGTATATTTCATAACCTGACGACAAGTAATCGACCAGGTAGGGGTAAGATCAGTGGGAGGTATCAGTGCCTAGGCAATAGGCCTAATTATGTCAAACCATCACCCTTTGAGTTTTCGCCCCTCAACCTCCAATCTTTGACACCAATTTGGCAAGAGTCAACTTCTAATAACTCCCCCTAAGATCAATCCCTATTTGAGTCCAAAATGTCTCTTGGGCCAATGTCTACTCAATTTTAATTAGGTTGGGTTAGTGAGTGAGGAGACGATTTTCAGGCCAAGAAAGGGTAACTTCCCACCTTATGTTGTTTAACGAGTTATGCGCTTAGATCATTTTCGTGCAAGTGTACAAGTATATAGAAAAAAGCAACACTTAAGTAATATACATCACTCAAAATATGTCTCTAAACAATATGCTATACACATGTACCTTAGCTCCAGCACTCTTCAACAATTATGTAAAAGGTAAATGAATTAAACACGTGCCTTATGATGTAAGGTCTAAACATTTTTTAGCATTTACAAAGCAACCACATTACTATTGAGTTAGAAACATGTACAAAGTAAGTTAAACAGATAAACTAATAACTATAGAGAGCTCATCTCTGAAAATCAAGCAACCTGCAAGAAAGTAGGTTAGGAGTTCTCCCTACTTTATCACGCAAACGTAGCAATGGCCACATTTTGTGGCAATAGTTAGGTCCCCTGAGCTCTACTTTCCAGAGCAGAGGCTCAGGTAAGCTATATGTCCACTGCGGCTCTTTGTTTTATGAAATTAACCTCTGTACACCAAAACAGAGAAGAAAAAGAGATTAATTCTTAAAGTAAATTAAAAAGAAAGAAAACTTATCGTCTCTCTCTGGCAACGGCGCCAAATTATGATCGAGGAAAACTTGCATAGAAAAATATAGAATTTAGGAACAGTGCTAGGTCCTCGATCATGTAGCCTAGGGCTAACGAATCGTGATCTACAGGGACAATGATGAAAGAAATTAAGTAAGTTTCTTTTTTTAATTCACTAAAACAAGCAAGAGTTCTCTTCTTAGTTTAAAAAAAATAAAAATAATTAAGGCTAATCTAAGTTAAAAAATTCTAAAGAAAAAGATGGGTTTGTTGTTAGAAAAGAAAAAAATGAGTTTAAAGAAATAAAAAGAGAAAGTGTTGGTTTTGAAAATTGTTTGATTAATCTAAGAAAGAAAAATAGAAAAGAGATAAAGAAAAAGATTTACCTCTGTTGTAAATTAAACGTACTATGATTCGATGCGAGTGTTGTAAATCAAACTAGTAGAAAGAAATACATTGAACGCGGTGTTTGGTTAGTTTAGTATGATGAAGAAAAGTAGAATACTCTATTGATGTCACTTCAATATAATTCTCTCTTAAAGAAGGATTACATCAGTATCACTCTAATTACAATCTTCTTCTTCTCTCATGTAACTCTCTTTAACCTACAATAAAAAAATGAAAATTACATTGGAAAAAATAAAAAAAACCCTAAACAAAAGCTTTCTCTCTGAAATTCGTCCCTCTGTCTTTGAAGTATGAGGTATTCATAAGAGAAATGTAGGAGGGTAGGACACGTACGAAGATAGCGCTTCCCCAGATTTAATCATTAAGCCACGAAAACGCAACTTTTGCTGCATTTTGTGGCAAGGCTAGGATCTGGGTGTGTGTGTCCGTCCATTCTTCCTTTATATTTCTATCTTCTTGAATTTTGAATTTCTATTCCATATTTAACCATATATCCTTTTATCCTTAGAGAAATTGATAGGGTCTTCTTTTAATCCGTTTTTCCTTTGAATTTTGATTATATTATCTCATTTAGATAAGATTACTTATATAACCTCTGGATTTGAATCGATCCCCGTTGATTTGAACTTTTAGATTTAATTAGATGGAATTTGTGCTTATCTTCTCTCTATATATCCTGCATGAATTTAGACATTAAGACAAGTGAGTTGTAGGATTTATTACATAATAAATGTAGGAATGCAGTAATAATTATGCAATATATGTGTCCAAACATATAATATATGTGTCTAAACATTAAGCAGTACTCTATTCTTTTCATCATGCGGTGTGCTGATCGTGCGTAATGAAAGAATTATGGGAGTTCCAAGTCATCATCCGAATCCCCGGATGTCGTGGCCCGACCTTGTCCTCTGCCATATACAATTAGTGATTGGTCCATTTTAGAATAAGGGACAATAAAGCCAGATCCTTCATTGTCCTCTATATGCATGCATGCCATTTTCGAGATGGTTAAAGGCATGTATAAGGAACTAATATCGACAGATTTAAAACATCCTCAAGGCACAAAGAGTAATCAAAAGCAACATTTTCTTTAAGGACCTATTCGCCCTCATTTTCAATGGGGTTATTACAATCAGGATCATTCAGATATGCTACAAATGGTTCAACGCTAAAAGTAGCTGGCACATCTTCTTCTGATTCTTAGTCCGCCTTGTTGCCACTGCCGACGTTATCGGGCAATGATTGCTTCAGTGGCTTGATATCCTCTTGGTAAAGTAGAAATTGTGAAGTACTTCTTCACTACTTTGAACTATTGTATTTAGCAAATATCGTTTGGACCATAGCATCATCTCATATATATTTGAAGTACTGTTGCAACGTTGAAGGGACGATCCAGTTGGCATCGATCCATGGTCATCCAAGCAAGAGATTGTAAGACGTGTCAACGTTAATGACGTAGCACGTCACTTTTGATTTCAAGTCTCCAATTTGGCATCGGAGATGAATCTTGCCCAAAGGGTGACTACTCCTGGCGTTAAAACCATAGATGGTTGTAGTGTTGATCAATAACCTGCTGAGTGGGATACCCAGAAAGTAGAGATGCCTCTTTAGGATGATGCTAAGTGCAGACCCCAAATCAATTTGGATTTTCTCGATACACGTAGAATCAATGTACCCAGTACAGTACAGAGGTCATCATGCTTATTATCTTTGAGGAGTATGTCTTCAAGAGTGAAGGTGATAGATGACACCTATCATTGTACCAAATGACATGGAGGACATGGGGTCCTGTCATCATTAATAAGAATTATCAGCAATTGTGTCAAGAAAGACTCTGAGTCAGCAAGTGCATCCCTAAGCGCCTCTCTTTTCTCCTTTGAGAGGCGAAGTAGCTCGTATAGAGTAATACGAGCTGGGATATTGGCAAGCTGTGCCAATTTGTCGAAGTGAAAAGGAGCATTATGCCCCTTCGAACGATCCTTCAAACGATCCTTCTTTAATAATTTATCGAATCGGATCTCCTTTTTCTTCCTTTTGTCCAGTGGCAGGGATAGTGTTGAAGCCTGGACTGGTGCTGCTATGCTTGACATCGTTGGCTGCTGTGCCTTGTCAGGGTTTGGTCGTACTATTGCAAGCACGATCTTCCAGACCTAGTGCCTATTAACTGAGAGGTAGCAGGTTATGTTGCTAAGGCAAGCTTCTCTTACAGCGTTATCATTCGTTGTAAGGGAGTCAGCGTTACATGGCTTACCTTTGAGCTTGGTCTTACTCGACTCCCATTGCTCATCCTGAACGATATCAGGTGGACCCATATGATCTCTCCAAATTTTGTCATCATGGAACGAGGCCCTTGACTTTCTATTTTTCTGCCATTGGGTTGATAATATCCAGTATGGCTTGAGGGACTGGGTCAATCTATCTTGGACCGTCGTCTTCAGGAAGGTCCTGAAATTGAGAGTCACCATGTTGGCGGTGACTTTTTTTGCTCTGACTTAGGAGTCAGACCTCCAACATCCACCAATGCTTGGATCTTATCCTTAAGGACAAAGCATCTGCTGGTGGGATGATGCACCATTCTGTAGAGAGGCAGTAGTTGGAATCCTTTGTATGTCCCATCTCTTTTGGTCACTGGATTTCGGTAACTTGAGCTTGTTGCCCTTGTTGAGTAGGTGAAAGATGGTCACCACCTGTTCATCTTTGAAGGAATGTTGTCTCGGTGAAAACTTGAATTTCTGATTGTTGCTGGCGTCGCTCCGTTTCTGCCTTTGTGGAGCTTCTCTAGACAACTCGACCGCCATCATTCTTTCCCTTTAGATTGGTAAGATTGGGCCGCATCACACTCCTTAGTGCCGACTCTCCATTTGTTCTTAGGCACTAAAGGCTCAAACTTTTTAGCTGATTTCTCAGCTATCTTTGCTTACTCGACAAGATCCTTTCAGGTATGGGCTTTGACAGCTCCCACACGAACTTCTAGTCTGTCGAGAAAGTTGTGCCAGCATGTTTGAAGTAATATTGTCAAAGACATACCTGCGGGACACATGAGAGAGAGATTGCAGAATCTCTTAATGTATTTTCGTATGGATTCTCCTCCTTTCTGAACCATCGAGAGGAGCTAACTAATTGAGGGAAAAACAGAGATATAGTTAAGGGTTGAAGGATGTTATCTGGATGGATGTATATCTCTGTCTTTCACAATATATTCGAGGTAGCAAGGGCTAAATCGGGTCGAACCTCAGAGAGAGATGCGATGAAAGTTTTTCAGTACTATTATTTTCTTATTATCTTTTCTATTTAAAAAACTTGAAAAAGAAGGGATAGATTGTATATGAATAAGAATTAATCTAAAAGAAAGGTTCACAGCTTACTAATAATCAACCACCATACATGCTAATGCCCAATAAATAATGACTTCACTTCAAATCCTAAACATGATATTTTATCACAAAATCAAGCAAAATACATAAGACAGAAACTAAGTTATGATTTGAAATAATGTCAATCAAGTTTTAACGTTACAATATTAAGATTGTCAATCAAGTATAAAGTAAGAAAAAATCATTAGAAAGTACTTAGCAAATCTTAACCCTATTTGAAATAACACTGATTAAAATTTAACATTAAAATGGCAAGATCTTCATCAAGCATAGATTAAGAAAAATAGTTAAAAGGTATTAGCAAATATTTGACCTAGTTGCTTATCCTAATGTGTCTTTAAGAATAAGGATTGGAGTAGGCATGCATATGATCTAATCTGATTATCTACTAGATGTTAGATGTAATGGTGGTGATTTTTATTAAGTTATGAGAAAAGATCTACCTACTGATGCTTGAAAACTAAATTAAGAAAGTATATAAAGGAAGCAAATAAATATCAATGAAAAGAAAATTGAAAAGAACTAAAGAACCTTGTTTGTTGAGCTATCACCATCAAAATATAATAACTCCTTCCTTCATTATAAACTTGAACTAAACTAAAACCAGAAATTACAATGAAAATTAGGAAAGAAAAGATGACCTATAAAAAAAACTCTAAACTTGATTTTAGAGATACCTCTCCTCTGTTGCTCTTCAGGGGTATTTATAGGGAATTCCAATAGTAGAGTCCCAATAGAATACTGTTGGCCCAGAGGCCCATCACTCTAGTTTTGATGACGATTGACTAATGTAGTTATAGTTTACTAATAATCTCGTGATATTTAGTTTTAGATATTTGATCAAGATTTTAGTAGATGTTGCTTCAACCATGGGGCTTTGGAGCTTTCACATGTAGATTCAAGAGCTCGAGCGTCAAGATCGCATCTAGTACTCGGTTGGAGTCAAACTTGTTGGATCGCATTTGGATCGAGTCAACTTGGAGACCGAGTTCTATAAGAAGACTTCGGTTTGTGTTTAGTTTAGTATTTTTAGGTCTTGTGTAAAGGTAGATAGTATTGATATGCTCAAGTTCACATACACACACAAGTTTAAAGCTTATTGGTTTTGGTTTTCGGTTTAACCGATTTTAGATTTCATGTCAAAAACATAGATAGATATCTTTATATGTATATTGGATTCTATCCATATACAACATGCTTCAAAGGTGTTTCAATATCATGTTTTTCTATTTACATGAGTTTTGGAAAAATCGGATTTCCATTTCAAAGTTTGGTTTTTTTGAAAATACTAATTTTTATATAAAGCCAAATTTCAATATAACAAAAATGGTTCAAATTATTTATAATATGTGTCGAATTATTATAACACATATTTGTATTTTAATGATCTAATAAGAACTTATTTTTGTGGAATTTATGTGTATTTTATGGGATTTTTTAGAAGGTAAAAAGACAAGTTTTCAATCCCTACAATTGTGTGACCTGGCCGTCTGCCGGTCGACCGAGGTAGAAGTCGATCGATTGGTCCGGTCGATCGAGGTGCACAAACGTGCACATGCCCTTTTAGGCTGGAAGGCCGGTCGACCAACCCGTTCGACCGCTAGAGAGTTCTGCTCTCTGGATCTGGGCCCGATCGACTGGGCGGTCGACCGGCAGAGAGTTTTGTTCTCTGTATTGATTGCTAAAATGAAAGAACAATCAAAGAGTTAAGAAATTACCGTGTAGCTTGTGGCTAACGGGTCGTGTCCACGACGAGGAATGCGATGAAAGCTTTTCGTTGTTTCGTTAAATAAAAAAGAATTGTGCTCGTTTTTTAATTGAAAAGAAAACGGAAAGAAGGAGATGATTAAAAGAGAAATTGCAATTTTAGAGAAGGCTTTGGAGAAGGTGATTTAAAAAGCACAAAAATTGTTTGCTTGATTTTAATAAAGAAGAAAATCTGGGCTCACTATCTCACTACTCAACCGTTTATTCTTCTATTGAAATCCTTAGTGCCTCAACCTGATCATAGGCCAAACTTAAGGTTGACTTTAGAAAGTTTGAAGTAAATGGTTGGAAAAGTTCACTCTTTTCTTTAAGAAACCGTTTTTAATCGAATGTTACATCATTAAGAAGTCAAGTATGAGATAAAAATAAGTTCAAGAGACGCTATTAAAAGGAGTAAGAGTTTAAAAATCTAAACCCATCCTCATGTGCCTTCAAGAACAATTTCAAGAAGAAAGGCTTTAAGTGAGGCATGCAAATGATTCATTAGGTCTTTTTCATTAAAATCAGAAGAGAAGAAGAATTGGAGAGAGGTACAATAGTGAGCCCAGAAAACCAATTTAGCTGCTCATGAAAGACAAAGAAAAATACAAGTAAATAACGCAAGACATACCGTAAATGAGTGAAAGAAAAAGTAGCTCGATTCTTGTATTGATTCGCTTCAATCTTCAAGTACAAGCACCCAATTCCTCTCTCTCACAAGTATTTGTAATGAACTACAAATTGCAAAACAAAAATACAACTTTTGTACTATCTAACAAAGAGCCTAAACCTTAAGGTATAAACAAAAATTCTAATCCTAGTCTTCGCTCCCTTTTTCAGTACAAAACCCTAGCTTTTATAGGCAAAACCTCAGAGGGAAGGGAGTGAGGAGATAAGGGGAGCAAACGCTCCCCTTATCTCCACCAACAAGCCGCGGATCCGCGGCCTGGATGTGGCCAATTGACCACATCCAGGTGGAGGATCAGTTGGCGAGGATTTGGCTTTCCTTTTGTCATGCTAGATTCACTATTGCAACTCTCAGATTTGACGAAATGATCTTTGATTTATTGGCTTCAACCGCTTGATTCAGGGAGATTCATTTCAACTGGTTTTTAACCTCTCTGATATGCCAAGATTTGCCCTGATTCCTTGATTTCGAATTTATTCTGAATTAAATCAGAATTTGATGGGCTTTTGGGCTTGTTTCTCCTTTCTTTCTTTTAGCAATTGGGCCTAAATTTAATAAAGAAGAAGAAGACTTATTAATAGGATATATTAGCTAAAAAGTATGTTAAGGTGACAATGTATATGCAACATATGTGACTGATCACACCCCCACACTTATCTTTTACTCGCCCTCGAGCAAAACATCAGACTAATTCTAATCAATTATTAGACTACTTTCGCAGGTCACTCGATTGCACTGAGCATGTGCAACAAGCCGTTAAACCTCTTGATTACCCCTAAAGGATGAGTTTTGTCTCGTGAGGGTTTTCAGTGGATTGCACCCACAAAATCCATAAAAAATGTTAGTATTTTCGAAAAGCATTTTGAAAGGAGAAAGATTTGAAGTATATTTGTAAGGCTTTAAGTAATCTATAATTTATAGGAATATCAATTTTTTCATTCCGAAACTCAATCTCTATTCAAAAACATGTCATCAATCGAAGTAAGGAGTCAATTTGTACCTCTCATCTAGTCTATTAATTTACCCTGAGTCGTATGCACTATCGTGACTGTGAAGTTAACTAAGGGTTCTTATCATTAACTCCTATGCCATATTTATATTTATTTTTGGTGAAATTTATTCCTCAATTCAGTAGGTGTTCTAATCTGCCCATGTAACAAACCTTTAGTCGGTGACACCAAACCCGACAGTTTTAGGGCACCAGGTGAAAAAACACCCCTAAGGACTTAAACACTCGAGCTGACAAGGCTACAAAACTAAGGTTTTATTTATAAAATGGACCCCTTTTAGGCGTGAATACTTATACTTCATGAGGCACAAATACCCAGCTTAATCAGAGGATTTATGTATATATATATTTTTTTTTAAACTTATCTAATTATCTTTTGCATAAATACCAAGGCTTGCTTAGGCCAAAGCACCTAACTAATCAATAATTAAATTTGTTTATTTTTTTACATATATTTTTTTTATAAGGCATAAGAGTCTTTATTTTTAAACCCTAAGTGTGTAAGTGTATTTAGTGTGCATATTTTATCAAGGTAAATATCAAGACTAAATTACTTTCACAAATTTTCTTCCTAACCCTAAAAATCAAACAAGTTATCTGACTTTGACCAAGTATAAGAAATCCTAATTATGATTTTTTCTATTCCTTAAAATTGACTTAATTTCTTAGAAAAAATATATCAAAATATTGTTCTAACCTTTCAAAAAGTTTTTTTTTTTATATATATATTTGTTGTTATATTAGTCATATTAACTCTCCCCACACTTATCTCATGCATTGTCCCCAATATTTGAAAGAAAAGTATAGATGCTGAAATAAAATAGAAAAGAGGAAAGTTACTGATACACGGGGTCAAAAAGACCCATAGCCGTTTCATTTACCGGCACCGATTCCAAGAAAGGTTTAAGGCGTTGACCATTTACCTAAAAGTCATTTCCATTCTTGGTGTCACTGATCTCAACTGCACCGTGTGGAAACACGATTTTTACAACGAATGGCCCAGTCCATCTTGATTTAATTTTCCTAGAAAAAGATGAAGCCGAAAATTATAGAGTAAGACTTTTTGTCCAGGGACAAAGGCTTTTCATATGATGTATTTATCTTGAAAAATCTTAACTCTATCTTTAGTGATCCTAGCATTTTAATAGGCCTCATTTCTTAACTCCTCTAATTCGGAAATTTGTAACTTCAGAAGGTCACGGCCTTAGTCAAGTCAAAATTCAACTGCTTGATTGCGCATAAGGCCCGGTGTTCTAATTCAACAGGCAGGTGACAAGCTTTACCATAGACTAACCTATAAGGAGACATTCCTAGAATCGTCTTGAAAGCGGCCTGTAGGCCCATAGGGCATCTACAAGTTTGATGGACCAATCTTTCCGGTTTTGGTTCACAGTTTTCTCCAAGATAAGCTTGACTTGTCTATTGGAAACCTCAACCTTCCCACTGGTTTGAGGATGATAAGGTGTGGACAACTTGTGAGTCATGGCATACTTTTGCATAAGAGCTTCAAAGGATCTATTGCAAAAGTGAGTGCCATTATCACTAATGATAGCACGAGGGGTTCCGAAGCGTGAAAAAATGTTCTCTTTCAAAAACTTTATGACAACTTTGTTATCATTAGTTTTATAAGGAATGGCTTCTACCCACTTGGACACATAATCAACAGCAACCAATATGTATTGGTTTCCAAATGAATTAGGAAATGGACCCATAAAGTCGATGCCCCAAACATCAAAAAGTTCTATTTCTAGAATTAGGTTGAGGGGCATCATATTTTGTTTTGAGATTCTTCATACCATTTGGCATCTGTGGCATGTCTTGCAAAATTCATAAGTATCCTTGAACAAAGTTGGCCAATAGAACTCGCTTTGTAGCACTTTTTCAGCAGTCTTACAAGGACCAAAGTGTCCACCGCATGCAAGTTCGTGACAAAAGGATAGAACACTCTTAACCTTCTCATCGGGAATGCATCTCCTAATAATTTTGTCAGAACAGTACTTAAAAAGATACGGTTCCTCTCAAAAGAAATACCAGACTTGGGATAAGAACCGGTGTATATCGTTTCTGGACCAATGAGACGGAGTTTAGTTTGTGACTAAGTAATTCACTATATCAGCAACCAAGGTTCCCTAGAGATAGCTAAGAGATTTTCATCAGGAAAATCCTCATTTATGGGCACTTCGTTGCATGGAGAATTAGGGATTCATGAGAGATGGTCAGCAACGATATTTTCTACGCCTTTCTTGTCTCGAACCTCAAGATCGAATTTTTGAAGAAGGAGGATCCAACGAATGAGTCGGGCCTTGGCATCCTTCTTCATCATGAGGTACCTAAGCGCAGAATGATCAGTGAAAATAGTGGTTTTGGACCCTAGAAGGTAGGGACGAAATTTCTCTAAGGCAAACACTACTGCCAAGAATTCCTTCTCAGTCATAGTGTAGTTCAATTGAGCATCGTTGAGAGTCCTACTAGAGTAATAATCACATGCTGCTTGTTATCAATGTGTTGTCCTAGGATAGCACCTATGGCAAAATCGGAAGCATCGCACATGATTTCGAACGGCTTAGAACAATCCGGAGCAGATATGATTGGTGCAGAAATAAGCTCTCTCTTAAGCTTCTCCTATGAATTCATGCATTCAGTATCGAAAGTGAATGACACATCCTTAGCTAACAGATTAGTCAAGGGCCTAGCAATTTTGCTAAAATCCTTGATAAATCTTCGATAGAAACCAGTGTGTCCTAAGAAAGATCTAATGTCCTTAATGCATTTGGGCATGGGAAGCTTAGCAATAACCTCAATTTTAGCTCTGTCCACTTCAATTCCTTTCTTGAAAATTTCATGACCCAAGACAATTTCATGTTTTACCATGAAGTGACATTTCTCCCAATTCAGTGTTAGATTTTTCTCAGCACAACGTTGGAGGACAAGTTTTAAATGGTGGAGACATTGAGTGAATGAATCTCTGTAGATGGAGAAATTATCCTTAAAGATCTCTAAGAATCGTTCTACCATATCAGAGAAAAGACTCAACATGCAGCGTTGAAACGTTGCTGGGGCAATGCATAAGCCGAAAGGCATTCGACGATAAGCAAATGTCCCAAATGGACATGTGAACGTAGTCTTTTCTTAGTCCTTAGGAGCAATAGGGATCTGATTATACCCCGAGTAACCGTCCAAGAAACAGTAATACTCTTGACCCGCCAAACGTTCAAGCATTTGATCAATGAAGGGAAATGGAAAATGGTCC
Source organism: Agave tequilana (assembly GCA_038442645.1). Taxonomy (NCBI): domain Eukaryota; kingdom Viridiplantae; phylum Streptophyta; class Magnoliopsida; order Asparagales; family Asparagaceae; genus Agave; species Agave tequilana. The sequence goes on along the minus strand of JAVJIF010026827.1, from coordinate 20,620 downwards.
TTACGAGTTACAACATTAAGCTTCCTATAGTCAATACAAACTCGGATCTTCGTGGGAAGTCGAGTTTGGACCAACTCTTTGTTCTCGTTTTTCACTATGGTAAAACCGGATTTCTATGGAACCGCATAGACAAGACTGACCCATTGGCTGTCAGAAATGGGATAAATTATCCCATTGTCTAAGAGTTTTACAATTTCAGCATGAACAACCTCTTGCATTATAGGGTTTAACCTACGCTGCGGGTCGCTTTTAGGTGTGGCATCTTCATTGAGATGAATGCGATGTTGAACGATGGTCGGGCTTAATCCCTTTATGTCAGTCATAGTCCAACAAATGGCTTCCCTATGTTTTCTTAGAATTGCTTTAAGATCTTCTTCTTCCCCATCATTTAAATGGGAGGCAATGATGAGAGGAAAGGTCTCTTGTTCACCTAGATAGACGTACTTGAGATGCGCAGGTAAGGCTTTCAATTCTAAGGAAGAGGAAGGCTGGTTGGAAGGACTAGTCAAATTTGTTGGCTTCATTATTGGTGAAATAGGGTTCGAGGCCCAATTCACATCAGAATCTACAACCTGATCAAGATTAAAGTTGTCAGACTCTAACCCGAAGTCACACTCAGTTTCCAGTTCCAATTCTTCCCTATGTTCACTTGTTAAGTTCTCAATTAGGTTGACTTCAAATGTTTGGTCCTTATGATCGCGGGGTTGTTTTCCTAGATTGAAGACATTGACTTCTCTAGTCATGTCCCCAAAGGTTAACCTCATAAACTCATTCCTATAATTGATGATGGCATTGGCAGTAGCAAGGAATGGTCGCCCTAGGATAACAGGAGTTTGAGCCCTATAATTGGAGTTGGACACAGGTTGTGTCTCCAGAACTATGAAATCGACAGGGTAAATAAACTCCCTACCCGGATCAGGACATCATTAATCTCCCTTTTGAAACTTTTACTGAACGGTCAGCCAGTTGGATAGTGACTCGAGTTGGACTAAGATCGCCCAACCCGAGTTGTTGATAAACTGAGAATGGAAGCAAGTTGATACTTGCCCCCAAGTCAAGAAGTGCACGACTAATCTCGGCTTATCCTATTATGCAGGCAATGGTGGGACTACCTAGATCCTTGTACTTGATAGGGATAGGACCCGATAATAGCTTACTAATGTTAGTGGCTAGGAAGACCATTTTTGGTACATTAGTCTTTCTCTTCTTGGTGCACATGTCCTTAAGAAACTTAGCATAGGAAGGGACTTGTTGGATGGCATCAAGAAGTGGCACATTTATCTTCACTTGATTAAGTATCTCAATTATCTTGTCCATGTGTAGATTTTGCTTGTTGTTTTTCAGCCTATTAGGAAATGGTACTATAGGCTGGTGCACCTGACTGGTTGACTTATCTTTTTCAGATTCGTCAGATTTGGAAGGATTTGGATTAGATGAGGCGGATGCTTGATTGTGGTTGTGCTGAATAGGATTGGTTGGCATTGACACTTGATTATCAACTCTCTTTCCTGACCTCAATGTATGAACAGCATTACATTGATTTAATGATTGATCCTCAACCAAATGAGCTTGTTGAGAATTCTTAGGATTGCTTATTGGCTGACTAGGCAGGGTACCCTTCTGTCTCTCATTCTGTAGAGTGGCTAGTTGGCTCATTTGAACTTCTAACCTCTGTCTAGTTTACATGAGAGAATCTTGATTTTTCATGTATCTTTCCATGTTGCTTTCAAAGTCAATCATTCTCCTTTCTAGTTGAGGATTCTGGAAGGAGGATTGTGGAGCTTGGTTGGGAAAGTTTTGTTGATAGTTTGAAAAGTTAGGTGATGGTTGGGAGAATTGTTATGAAAATTGGAAAAGTTGAGTTGATGATTGGAAGAATTATTGGCATGATGGAAGTGGCTAGCATGATTTGATCGTGAATGGTCATTGTTATTTTGGCTCCATGAGAAATTAGGGTGATTTCTCCAGCCAGGATTGTACGTTGGTGCGTAAGGATTATTGTTCGGCCTTGAAAAGGCCGCATTCATCGGTTCATGGTATTGTTGCTAAGCCTGAAACACAGGGCACTCATCGAACACATGATTCATGGCTTGATAGTAAGTGCAGCCCGGAGTTGAAAATTGGTTTGGGCTGACTTGATTGACTGGACTTAGTTCCTTCGTTTCTAGAGCTTCCAGTCTTCTTGCTAAGTTAGCTAACTTAGCCTCATTAGCGATGGATGATTCGATAAAATGGAGACCTCCTTTTGAAGATATGGAGTTTGGATTCCTAGATGTCTCACTAGTAGGTTCCCATTGGATGGTCTTTTCAGCTAGGTTTTCATACAAATCTCATCCTTCATTTTCATCCTTCTGCAAGAATCCCCTAGGCACATACTTTCTAAGAGGGTTTTGGTAGAATAGTCTAAACCGTCATAAAGAATTTGGCATTGTCGCCATTTCTCTATTCCATGATGTGGACATTGGACAAGGAGGTCTTTAAAGCGTTCAAAGTACCTCCAGAACGGTTCACTCGGTTCTTACTTGAATTGCATGATTGTCTTCCTAATGAGAGCGGTCTTATGAATTGGATAGAATTTCTTCAAGAAGACCTTGATGAAACCATCCCAAGATGTGATAGAACCGGCCGCTAAGCTGTAAAGCCATTTCTTTGCTAGGTCCTTAAGAGCGAAAGGGACAAATCTCAACCTAATAGCATCGTCTACAAGGTGTGGGATTTTCATCATTAGACATACTTCCTCAAATTCTCTTATGAAGAAGTAAGCATCTTCGGACTCTAAGCCGTAAAACTTGGGGAGTTTGTTGATGAATTGAGGCTTGAGCTCAAAATTATATTCACCAACCGATGAAAGTAGAATGCAAGATGGAAGTGAGATTCTAATGGGATAGAACCTATCCTGTAATGATGTTGATTGAGCCATTACTGATCTGGTCTTGGTTGAAACTTGGGTGGTGATGTGTTTCTAGTCAACCAAGATGAATTGGGATCTCTTGACCACACTTGCATACACAAATACAAACACAATCACAAACAAGTTTACCAACAGTCAACAAGAGTAATCAACCAAGCCTAATCTAAGGTAACCTTGACCTAGACAACTCCTAACTGGTTGCTTGTCCACAGGAGGTATAATGTAGACTTTGACGACAAGCTAATCAGCCAGGTCAGGGCATGATTGGTGGGAGGTTATCCGTTAAAGACGTTCCTTAATTAAGTAACCACCAACCTTCGGGCTTTCGGCCCTCAATCCCCTTCCTAGACACTGATTTGGCAGGAGTCAAATTCCAAAACCTTCCCCCTTAGGATAATCTCCTAGTGAGTTCGAGATGTCCCTAAGGCCAACGTCTATCAGATTTTACTTAGGCTTAGGTTGTGCGTGCTTGGAGATGGTTTGTGGGCTAAGGAAGGGTAATGACTTTCCCACCTTATCTTGAATTGGGTTTTGCCCTTAGAGTTAATTGTGCAAAGTGTGCAAGATATAAAAAAGTAGCATTCAAAAGCAAATATCACCCAAGAATATTTCCTAAACTATATGCTATGCATACATACCTTGTCTCCAGCTCTCTTCAACAGTAATTGTAAAATAAACGTAATTAGACAAATGCCTAGAATGCAAGTCTAAACGTTTTTTAAGCAATTAACAATCACTCAAATTACTGTTGGATTAAAACAGGGATGGTGGATAGCAGAAATAGCAAGAAATAAAGTACAAAAACTCAATTTTTTGCGAGCAATATGTCTTGCGAAAAAGAGTTTTAGTAGTCCAATGAAATTTTTAACTTTTGTAACGCAATTTCTTGAAATTCTGTTTCCTACTTTCGAGAGTAGGGGCACAGAATTTGCAAGTCTTCTCTTGCAAAGCTTGAATGCTAGATCTGAATCTTCAAGTCCCTGAAAAACACACCAAACTTGTAAAAAATAAATACACCGTTCCCTCCCCGGCAACGGCGCCAAAATTGATTGCTAAAATGAAAGAACAATCAAAGAGTTAAGAAATTACCGTGTAGCTTGTGGCTAACGGGTCGTGTCCACGAGGAGGAATGCGATGAAAGCTTTTTGGTGTTTCGTTAATAACAAAGAATTGTGCTCGTTTTTTAATTGAAAAGAGAACGGAAAGAAGGAGATGATTAAAAGAGAAATTGCAATTTTAGAGAAGGCTTTAGAGAAGGTGATTTAAAAAGCTCGAAAATTGTTTGGTTGATTTTAATAAAGAAGAAAATCTGGGCTCACTATCTCACTACTCAACCGTTTATTCTTCTATTGGAATCCTTAGTGCCTCAACCTGATCATAGGCCAAACTTAAGATTGACTTTAGAAAGTTTGAAGTAAAGCATATAAGATGGTTGGAAAAGTTCACTCTTTTCTTTAAGAAACCGTTTTGAATCGAATGTTAAATCATCAAGAAGTCAAGTATGAGATAAAAACAAGTTCAAGAGACATTCTTAAAAGGAGTAAGAGTTTAAAAATCCAAACACATCCTCATGTGCCTTCAAGAACACTTTCAAGAAGAAAGGCTTTAAGTTAGGCATGCAAATGATTCATTGGGTCTTTTTCATTAAAATCAGAAGAGAAGAAGAATTGGAGAGAGGTACAATAGTGAGCCCAGAAAACCGATTTAGCTGCTCATGGAAGACAAAGAAAAATGCAAGTAAATAACGCAAGACATACCGTAAATGAGTGGAAGAAAAAGTAGCTCGATTCTTGTATTGATGTCGCTTCAGTCTTCAAGTACAAGCACTCAATTCCTCTCTCTTACAAGTATTTGTAATGAACTACAAGCTACAAAACAAAAATACAACTTTTGTACTATCTAACAAAGAGCCTAAATCTTAAGGTATAAAAAAAATTCTAATCCTAGTCTTCGCTCCCTTTTTCAGTACAAAACCCTAGCTTTTATAGGCAAAATCTCAGAGGGAAGGGAGTAAGGAGATAAGGGGAGCAAACGCTCCCCTTATCTCCACCAACAAGCCACGGATTCGCGGCTTGGGCCGCGGATCTGCGGCCTGGATGTGGCCATTGGCCACATCCAGGTGGAGGATCAGTTGGCGAGGATTTGGCTTCCCTTTGTTGTGCTGGATTCACTGTTGCAACTCCCAGATTTAACGAAATGATCTTTGATTTGTTGGCTTCAACCGCTTAATTCAGGGAGATTCATTTCAACCGGTTTTCAACCTCTCTGATATGCCAAGATTTGCCCTGATTCCTTGATTTCGAATTTATTCTGAATTAAATCATAATTTGATGGGCTTTTGGGCTTGTTTCTCCTTTCTTTCTTTTAGCAATTGGGCCTACATTTAACAAAGAAGAAGACTTATTAATAGGATTTATTAGCTAAAAAGTATGTTATGGTGACAATGTATATGCAACATATGTGACTGATCATGTATCCAGGCCTCAGTCGACAGGGCGGTCGACCGGTGGCTCAATGATCATAAAAATGACCATTGGCCGGACGACCTGGCGGTCGACTGGAAGGGCATTTCTGCCCTTTCCTGGCTGCCAACAGGTAGATTTTTGAGAGGCTATATATATGTCTTCTCTTGAGTTGTTTATGACAACTTTTTAGAGAGCAAAATTTTCTATTTTACAAGTGTTTTAGCAATAAGTTTTCAAAGAGTTTTTGGGTAAAAAGATCCATCTTTATTTGTTTTAAAGGGTTGGAAAAATCAAAGAAAAGGAGACGTCTTTGGGAATTATTTTTGATCTTCATTTCTATTTTATCCTAGAAGTTTTCCCAAGTATTTTGTGTTTTGATTCCCAAACTCTTTATTTTCTCACACTTGAGCTATCTATCTATCCTATCTATAAGGATCTTGTTTGGTGAGAAAATTGGTTTATGGTTGAATGTGACTACCAAGAGTTGTAAACCTTCTTCTATTTGGGTTTGTAGTTATCCCTCTTGTGTAGAGGTGATTGTGGAGGTTGTGTTTGGTAGTGCTGGTATCCCTCTAAGTATAGAGGTGATTATGGTTAGTTTGGCTTTGTGTCATCCCTCTAGTGAGAGGTGATTGTTGTTTGGCTTAGTGCCCTATCTCTCTATTGAGAGGTTCATCTTGTATGGCTTAGTGCCTTGCCTCTTGTGTAGAGGTTGTATTTGTTGGAGAGAGAAGCTGTGTACTCCTAATTTGTATTACCCAAATCTTCAGTGGAGGTTCCCTGTGTGGAAATCTTGTGTGGACGATATGGTGAAAATCTTTCTGTGTGAAGGCGGGGACGTAGAGCAGTGGCTCGAACCTCGAAACATATATTTGTGTTTGCGATTGATCCACTATCTCAAAACTCTCTCTCTTTTATATCTTGTATTGATTCATATTGTTCATATCATATATGCTTGGTATTGTTTGTGTGCCTCGCTTGTGTTGAACCAAGAGAGCTTTACATAGCACTTCAACTCCTATTTAGAGGAATTTAGAGGAGATAGCCCAGAGCCCTTCACCAGGAATTCAGCTACACTCTTTGGTTACACTAAGTGTGTTGCAATTTATTTTTAATTTCGCATCATTTGTCATTAGATTAGCCATACACCTATTCACCCACCCTCTAGGTGTACCTTCAATTGGTATCAGAGCCTACGCTCCTGATATTAGGTACCCACTTAGGAGTGAGATCTTGGTTAGTTAATCTAGTTTGCATTTGTACACTTATTTACTTACACACACTCATGAACTTCATGACTCCTCCTATGTTTGATGTTTCTAACATCGATGTATGAAAGCTTAAGATGAGTATGTATCTTAAGACCTTAGGAATACATGTTTACCTTGCTACTATCAAGAAATCCTATCTTGGTAATAACAAGCATATAGAGGCCAATGTACAAGCCCTTGAGGCACTTGGCGCACTTTAAACAAAGAATATTTATGTATGATTTCTCATTGTGATTTTGCTTTTGCAGTGTGGAACACTTTGACCTCTCCCAAGCTTCAAACGCAAAACATTGTGGAAAAGGAATCTAGTGGAGATGAGACCAACCAACATTACTATATGGTCTAAGAGAATGACTCCTTTGAGGTAAACTCAGATACTTAACTAGATGATAGTGCTAGTTCTTTTGGTGATGATTATATAGTCCCTCTCATTTGAATGAAGAACTTTCTATTGTATGTGAAAAATTGCTTGAAAATATAAAGTTTTGAAAAAGAAAAGCTTTGGATTAAAAGAAGAAAATAAAATTTTGTCTTCTAAACTTAATATTATTTTGCAAGAGAGGGATGAGATTTTAAATGAGAGGGACTCATTGAAATCCCAACTCGATCTTGTTTTAAATGAAAACAAAATTTTAAAAAACAAAAATGATAATGATGTTTTGAAGAATAATGAGGCTTTGTCTTCAAAACTCGATTTTATTTTAAAAGAAAATGAATTTTTGAAAAATAAAATTGTTTTAATTTCAAAGAAATTGGATTTGGTTTCTAAGAAAAATATTTTCTTGAAAAATAATTTAGATTTACATGTTCGCCATGCTACTATAGCTTCACCATCTAGTGTACCTATTGCATGCTCCACCTCTTCTTCTATTATTGAAAATGATATATGTGCTTTAGAGAAGAGTGTTGATTGTTTGGGCTCCACTTTGAGCCAATGTGCTATGGATCACAAGAAATTGGAATCCATATTTCACAAGAAACATGCTCCTCCTATGCATGCACACAAATCACGGCATACACATGCTTCTCACGTTTATACACATGACACCAAGTATGTTCATGTGTACTTGTACACATTGTGAATGTAAGGGCTGGCTTACAAAGTTTTGTTATGATAGAGTACATAATATAAATTTTTGCAAATAAATTTGTTTAGGTTAGGAAAGGTGCTAACCCCTATGGACCCAATAGAGTATGGGTACCAAAAATCACTCCTATTTTATTTGATGTAGGTGTGGGCTCTGACATGACGTGAGAGGTGTTGGTGCCTTGATGGTGGATGCATTCCGAGCTAAAATGGTAACACTTTTGGATGCATCACTTTCAAGGGGAATTTAGTGGGAGGACCACCATAGTTTGGAGACCTAGAGACAAGCCCTATTGATTTTGGTAACTATCTCTAACTCTCACTTAGTGTACATGCTTTCATTGATTGGTTTTTTTAGCATGTTTCAGTTTTTCATGATTGTTATTAAATGCCATGATAATTAGACTTATGATTTCCATCTATAGTATTTGAGATGCACCCATATTTTATATGAATTATTATTTTTGTGTTCTCACTATAGTTTAACTATTGTGTATATCATAACTCTAAAACATGTGCATTTACATAATGATTATGGTTGTTTATAATTTTTCACTTCATGTTTTGATTACATGTTTAAGATGTAGTTTTCATTAAAACTTGTGTAGATACTTGTACAACTAATGAGCCACATTTGATTTTTATAGTTTGTGTTTAATTGCTCACTTGTACCCATTAGATATACTAGTATAGTCTAGTTTTGATGATTCATGCATTTTGACTTGTATTCTCCATTTTGTACATATTTTTCATGAAAATGTATATAGCTTCATGTATATATTAATTTTGTTTAAAACTTTAGATATACATCTGTACCCTTGAGTCACTTGCTTTTCATGCAAATTCTCTTTTGTGTTTGGGATATGTATGTATATTTTTAAGTTTTGATAGAACATACATATACCTTGAGCTTGTTTAAGTTTAATGAAAAATAAAATATATATGATTTTCATATTCTTGATAAAAGAATTTCATGTTTATTTTGAGCCATATTGATTATTTCATGAATATGGTATTCACAGGACTCTTGTGCACTCACATTATTTTTGTTTACTCATATATTTATTTTATGAGCACATTTTCGAGCCTTATAAATCTTAAGTGACAATTGTCGTGTACTTAGCAATGATTCATGGGATATTTGATTTTGGTTTCACGTTTTGAAGGATCTTTAACTAGTTTTTCAATAACTACTTTAAACTAGTTATGCATTCTTCACTTGGTAGTGTTTTCAATCTATAACTATTTTCAAATCATATTTTTAAAAATTTCTACCCTATAAGGGCGGCTGGATGGGAGACCATGCCTTGTGTGCTAAATTGAAACTCTTTTTAAACATGCACATGAAAAGGGAGGTAATTATGAGTTATACATTTGATCCCCATTATATTTTCAATTGATATCACAATTGATATTTTTAAGTCTGCATACTGATATTTTATTTTCTATATATGTATACTTCAAACTTTAAATAGTATCAATTTCAATTGATATTTATATTTTCATACATATATATGTGATTTAATTGTTTTACAATATATCTTTACATCTTAAAGCACAAATTATGTTTATGCTCAACTTGATTTACTCCTTAATGTTAATGATTTTTCAATTGGTATCTTATACAAGCTTATGCATCATTTTTATTGGTATTTCATAAAGCGGGAGAAAATTTGTGTTTTATCTTTAAATCGATTTTATTTTCAATTGGTATCTTACTTCCATTCTTTATGATGAAAAATATTTTGTTTTGGTATATGCTAACATTTTCAATATTGGTATCATGTTTCATTTTAAATTGGTATCTATATTGATATGAGTTACGTTTACCTAAAATAATTTTTTTACTTTCAGATTTTCAATATATATATATATATATATATATATATATATATATATATATATATATATATTTCAATTGATATAAAAAACATACAATGTTTCATTTTCTATTGATTTCAAAACTTTAAAAGATATTTTAAATTGGTATCAAGATATTTTCAATTGGTATCTTAAAAATTTTGTTTACTTTCAATTGGTATCTTAAAAATATTTTATTTATTTTCAATTGGTATCATAAATTGGTATCATAATGTTTCGATGTATACCTTTATCAAATTGATAAAATTTTCAATTGGTATCATATTGTTTTGATATGCATTGCTTATATGCAAGGGAAGCTTAACATCTTCTCTATATACAGATTCATGTTGATTGTATCTCATATTGAGGAGCTTGACCTCTCTTCTCTATGTCTTACACGTGTGTAGAGGGAGCTTCACATATCCTTTTATGCATTGTATATTATGCGTCATGTGATTAGGGTTTAGTCATCTCTTTTTCATGTAATGCAAGTATGTAGGGGGAGTTAACTTTACGTCTCTCCTCTTCATGAATGTATATCGCATATACATCCTTCTTGTTTGATTTGACAAAAGGGGGAGAAATTTTTTTTGAGTTTATTTATGCCCCTTTGATGATGATTTGACAAAAAGGGGGAGAGAAATTTGGAGTTTTATATATGCATATTTATGACATTTACATGCATGTTTATTTTTTAATTAGTATCAGAGCATATATGTTTTGTTTATACAAAAAGGGAAGAAGTATGTTATTTGGTTTATCCATTTATTGAATATCTTTGTTGTTTATTGCTATGCATGAGTTAAGGGGAGCTTCTATGAAGCATAACTTTAATCCATGCATATATAACTCTATGAGTTTTGTCATCATCAAAAAGAGGGAGATTGTTGGCCCAGAGGCCCATCACTCTAGTTTTGATGATGATTAACTCATATAGTTATAATTTACTAATAATCTTGTGATATTTAGTTCAGATATTTGATCAAGACTTTAGTAGGTGTTAAGCTTCAACAAAGGAGCTTTGGAGATTTCACATGTAAATTCAAGAGCTGAGCGTCATGATCGCATCTAGTACTCGGTGGGAGTCAAGCTCGTTGGATCGCATTTGGATCGAGTCGACTTGGAGACGGAGTTCTACAAGAAGACTTCGGTTTGTGTTTAGTTTAGTATGTTTAGATCTTGTGTAAAGGTAGATAGTATTGACATGCTCAAGTTCAGATACACACACAAGTTTAAAGTTTATTAGTTTTTGTTTTCAGTTTAACCGATTTTAGATTTCATGTCAAAAACATAGATAGATATCTTTATATGTATATTGGATTCTATCCATATACAATAAGCTTCAAAGTTGTTTCAATATCATGTTTTTGTATTTATATGAGTTTTGAAAATATCGAATTTCCTTTTCAAAGTTTGGTTTTTTGAAAAATACTCTAATTTTTTGTATAAAGCCAAATTTCAATATCACAAAAATGTTTTAAATTGTTTATAATTTGTGTTGAATTTTTATCACACATATTTGAATTTCAATGATCTAATAAGAACTTATTTTTGTAGAATTTATGTGTATTTTATGGGATTTTTTAGAAGGTAAAAAAATAAGTTTTCAAAAACTACAATTGTGTGACCTGGCCTTCTACCAGTCGACCAGCCAGTTGACTGAGATAGAAGTCGGTCGACCGGTCTGGTCGACCGATGTGCATAAATGTGCATAGGCCGTTTAGACTGGAGGGCGGTCGACCGACCCGGTCGACCACGAGAGAGCTCTGCTCTTTGGATCTGGCCCCGGTCGACCGGGCGGTCGACCGACAAAGAGCTCTGCTCTCTGTATCCAGGCATCGGTCGACCAGCGGTCGACCACTGGCTCAACGGTCATAAAAATAATCATTAGCCGGTCGACGGGCGGTCAACCGGATGGGCATTTCTACCCTTTCCTAGCTGCTAACAGGCAGATTTTTGAGAGGCTATATATATGCCTTCTCTTGAGTTATTTACGACAAGTATTTAGAGAGGAAAATTTTCTATCTTTACAAGTCTTTTAGAAACAAGTTTTCAAAGAGTTTTTGGGTTAAAAAGATCCATCTTTATTTATTTTAAAGGGTTGGAAAAATTAAAGAAAAGGAGAAGTCTTAGGGAATTATTTTTGATCTTCATCTCTATTTTATCCTAGAAGTTTTCTCAAGTATTTTCTTTGTGTTTTTGATTTTCAAACTCTTTATTTTCTCACACTTGAGCTATCTATCTATCCTATCTATTAGGATATTGTTTTGGTGAGAAAATTGGTTTGTGGTTGAGTGAGACCACCAAGAGTTGTAAACCTTTTTCTATTTGGGTTTGTTGTTATCCCTCTTGTGTAGAGCTAATTGTGGAGGTTGTGTTTGATTGTGTTGGTATCCCTCTAAGTGTAGAGGTGATTGTGGTTGGTTTGGCTTTGTGCCTATCCCTCTAGTGAGAGGTGATTGTTGTTTGGCTTAGTGCCCTATCTCTCTATTGAGAGGTTGATCTTGTGTGGCTTAGTGTCTTGCCTCTTGTGTAGAGGTTGTATTTATTGGATAGAGGAGTTGTGTACTCCTAGTTTATATTACCCAAATTCTCAGTGGAGGTTCTCTGTGTGGGAAGTCCTGTGTGGACGATATAGTGAAAATCCTTCTGTGTGAAGGTGGAGACGTAAAGCAGTGGCTCGAACCTCGAAAAATATCTTTGTGTTTGCGATTGATCCACTCTCTCTAAAACTCTCTCTTTTATATCTTGCATTGATTCATATTTTTCATATCATATATCCTTGGTATTGTTTGTGTGCCTCACTTGTGTTGAACTAAGAGAGCTTTACATAACACCTCAACTCTTATTTAGAGGAATTTAGAGGAGATAGTCCAGAGCCCTTCACCGGAAATTCGGCTACACTCTTTTGGTTACACTAAGTGTGTTGCAATTTTTTTTAATTCCGCATCATTTGTCATTAGATTAGCCATATACCTATCACCCCCCTCTAGGTGTACTTTCAAATACTCCCTCAAACTGCCTTGCAAACGGCCATAAAAACGCGGCATTTTTGCAACTATTTTGGGAACATGTGGCCCTTTTATGGAGTTTGGGCACGTGCTTTGGGCGCGTGGCTTTAACTTGTCCATCCATCTAGAGATCTATCCTTAGAATCGTCATTTACATTCTGAAATTTAAATAACCTTGTTTTCTAGATAACTTAGGAAATGAGTTACTTATAAATCCGAATTTTAAACTTGAATTCTCTCCTTTATCTTTGACTTAGGATAGGATAATTTCTAATTTAATTTGGGCTTGACGGGCTTTTGGGCTTCTCTTTAACTTTTGGGCTTCTTTTGGGCTCTTTTTTTTTTCTCTTTTTTTTTTTATCGAGACTTGCACATTACTAAACAATAAAACAATTAAATAGCAGTACTTTATAAAAAATAAACATGAAAATGTGATTAAAAATATACATTTTAATGAACAATCACTTATCCATGGTGACCTCGAAATTCCTCATAAAATCAAGAAAGGAATCGTGTTTTCAGGTCGATCTAAAAGTTGATGGAGCCGTTAGGAAGGCTTCTGAACCAGTCGAAGGTTACTCCTTTACGAGTGCTGGTGAATAGTCTAGCCATGACAGCATTGTTGTCTATCACGTTGCTAGTTTGCGACCGAAAAAATAGATTTGCTTATTTGGCAAGTTCTTGTCGTCATACGTGTGTAACGTAGGTGACTTGAACTGCAGTGGATAGGGAACTGAATCCCATTCCAGCGGGTAGGGATGCGTCATCCCTACTTTCTTCAGTTCATCCCTCTGAGCTATGGATGCAATTTGAGCTTGGATTTCTTTGATAACATCGGCATCAATTGCGGAACTTCCTTTTGACTTTTCAGTCTAGGGGTTTCGTGTTGGGGTTCTCCTCCTCGTCATGATTGCTACCGGTAGTTTCATCATTGTTCTGGTTGTTTAGGAGTTGCACCAACTGAATGTTATCCAAAGCCACTTACAGAACTTTGGAAGCTTGCTCTTGAGCCTCTATATGCCGATGGAGATCATTATCATGGTTGTAGTTAGCCATATTGGCCAACACAGTCCTTGTTTGCTCCGAGCTACCTGTGGTAGAGAAGGCATTGTTGTTGGCTTCTCCTTCATTGTCTGACCACTAGAAGAGGCTTCTCAATGGTTCCCGTGACATAGCCTTCGTGAAAGAAGAAGGCTATCCATAGTTGTAGATATTGCTATCCTAGAACGGGTACCTCAGAAGGCTCCTTCCGGTTCAACCAGAACCTGACTTAAGACTGGGCTATAGTCAGAATCTGGAAAACTGACTGAGGGAGTGCGAACCCCCTGTCTTCCTCTTCGGGATCATATCGAATCCCTTCCTCTGTTCGTCATATTGACAGACGTTGCAGCAAGGTGAGGCTTCTTGGCTTTCCTCTTCCTCCTAGGTTTGGACTCTTCAAGGGTCCGAGCTGACCATGGGTTGAATACCAATAGTTTGTTAGGAGGAAGTGTTGTCGGGATTGGCCCTAGACAACAATTGACAGAGTGCATGGTTACAAGTTGACACCCCGCTTGTCCGCACTGAAATGGCAAGACGTAGACCTGCTTTTCAGAATGGGACTTCCGCTTATTGCTAAGAAATTTCTGCAAATCTGTGTTGGCTAGATCCAATCGGTCCAACACGGATACTTGAGGAGGCTGGATACAAGCCTAGACAGGCTGAATAGTCTTAGGTTTAACACTAGATTTAGCCTTAGAGGCTATTTCTTAGCTGTGAGCGAAGCGAAGCTATCTCAGCACTTGGTGTTTTAGTACTGTGAAGTACTTTTCTTTGAGAAAAGTAACTTCGCTGTTAGCACCAAAGTGTGCTTCAGATTTAGCTTCACGGATAGAAGCTTTGGCAGCGAGGAGCGAAGTTACCGTAGCTTCATTGCTAGAAGTTATAAGTGTTTTTCCCTTAGCTTTGCGAGAGAAGTGAAGCTGAGCTCTGTGAAGAGCTGAAATAGTCACGTAATTAGAGACTACGTAAGCTTTTATCAAAGCTATGATCGGGGATCCATTAGCCTTGTACAAAGCTAAATTGGATTTTTCAATACAGAGAGCCTTTAAGGCTGATTTAGCTTTATGCATAGCATGTTAGTGCTAGTGTGAAGCTAATTCAATCTCTATTGAGACTGAATTAGGCCAGCAGACGACCTTTTTTGAGCCATCAGGGACTTGCTTCGGAGTCATGGCCAAGGAGATCTAACCGCTATGTGCTTGCGCACATTGATAGGGATTGAGCCACCTTCAGAGAGAATTCACTTAAATTTCTCTTGGTCAAATTGGATGACAAATGTCTCGATAGTAGACCCAAGGGTCTCATCATTGCATTGTGGCATTGTCTTCTTGTTGTTTGAGACCTTTCTCCACGGAGTCACCATCTTGTTTTCCATTGAAATTCATTGGGAAAACTTTACAAAAGTTGAAGAGATTTACAAGTAATAAAAAGAAAATTACAAGGACTCTCTTCTTGAATTTCTAGGAAAATACGCTAGTGATAATGTGGTCAGCGTGCGACCACTTTGTTCTATTGACGATGCGAGCGATTAAGTTTCGAGTCTTCAACCTAAGGATTTTCTTTTGTTTGACTCCAGAAATCCTTTTGAGAAGGGAAGATCTCAAGGGTATTTGCACCCTTAAAAGAGAAACAAAATTCTCTTAGAAAAGCTCAAAAGCTAGAATTGATCTCTGCGTGTGCTAGAGGTTCTTCTCTTTAACAATTTTTGCTCTCCAGGATCCAGCCAAGTTTATCAAAAATCCAGCCTCTGAAGACCCAAAAATTCCAACCCTAAGCCTGCCTAGCAATGGGCTATTTATAACTTCACGGGGTGTAATTGCTTCCCTATAAATCAGCACAGATTAGCTTCACTGTGAAGCCGAAGTTGCTTAATTGTGGAGTTAAACACAGCTTTTATGAAGTTAGCATGTTCTGGCGAAGTTAATTAATCAGCTGGCTCAGGATTGTTATATCAATCCTTTGATTTTCTCTATTTGATTAAGGAATTTTCCATGATTTCTCAACTGATTGAGGAGTGATTGGATCAAGGCAAAAAACTACTTAAAATGTGACAATGATCACATTTATCTCGTGCTGAGATTTAAAATGTCAAAAATGACCATAAGAGTTCGCAACGGAGCTAACTTACAAGGGAGATAAGAAAAGAGCTTCATGTGAAGCTAAGCCCACAACGGAGCTACTAAGCTTGTCGCGAAGATGATATTGAGCTCTTAATAGAGCTATGCAAAATTTGCAACGAAGCTTAGAAATGAGCCCTCAACGGAGCTAGAATCGAACTAATAAGAACTTCATGTGAAGCTCGAAAACAAGCTCACAACAGTGCTATGGGTTTTGCTGCGAAGTTATGAAAGGGCTTGCAGCAAAACTAAGTGTTAGCTTCTTTGCCTTTTCTTCAAAAGATCATACATGGATCACTATCTGCTTCACTCGATCAGTGGAGTCCAAATTACCATCTTATCCATCAGGGATGGACATGTCTTCAGTCTGCCTGCGACTTGTCCTTTTAAAAGTGTCGATAAGTTAGACATTGTTCAGATTAGTTGAAGTGCTGTCTGGGGATTCGTCTTTATGGAGTGTCAAGAAACACCTTAATAATAAATTATATTATTTGCATGTTAATAAAAGATATCATAACCCAAAAAAGGGTAATTGTCTGATAATGCGTGTCGTGTATTTTGAAAGGACTTAGGATAGTTAACCAAAATTTAGGTTCAACCATGGGGAACCAAGATAGTATTGGCTAGCTAGTACTCAATTATTTAGTTATTCAGTTATTGGACTTTGCTCGGATTATGACGCTACACCAGTTAATCTTTTTTGTGTGGGGTTGTGGTCTCAGTAATTAGGGTCTTGCGGTCTGTCCTGATTCAGTGCTGAGAATGTTAGACCGTGGAACTGGGCATGCACAATACCCTTCTGAAACACATGCACTATATTACCAAGCAGTTACAACAATGATAATTTTGTTTGATATGTGAGAAAATGGTTGTGATATGAGATACAACTAAATACCACATTAGTTAGGTCAATAATAATAACACATTAGAGACATATTCTATATTACACATCTTTGAGTATAAGTTGGTTGTTTTACAGTGATGTGAGTTACTTTTTATTTATAGTCTTATTCATGTTATTATTTAGCTATCTCCTACTTATATTTTATTCATGTTAGTATTTATCCAGTATTGACATGATAGTGTTGTAGCATGTTTACATATATTATGCATGTTCACACTTCCTTCATTTTACTCACTTATTTGGTTGCTTTCTGACAATCCTAAATTTGCGTATTCAGATATAGGTTTTTTATTCTATTGTGAGGAGTCAGAGTTTCTCTCTGCTTGATTACCGGTACTCTTGCATCTCTTGTATTCTTGTTGTTTCCCGATTCTACATATATCGGTCTCAGTATTTATTTGATTTCTTTATTCTTATATATCATGTGTGGACATTTGTATTTATTGTTGTAGTGATTTTAATTCATCATAATAGATTTATATAGCTTGTTCATGTTACATAAGGCTTAGCGCGTATATGTGGGGCATTCTCCTTACATATATGTGTTGCCGACTCTCATCGCGCACCATTTTTGCGTATTTTAAGAAGCGGGGCGTGATAGCACTGTTGGGATATTGTTGGCTAGAATATTATTTTAGCGGTGCAGGAGTTCTTTCGCATAGGTTGGCCTTTTCAAGGCTAAATTCCAACTGTATAGTTCTTGTTTTGAAAACATCGACTGCACTCACAGTGGATCAGTTTTTTCTGATTTCTCTAGGTAATTTCCTGTTTAAGGTTATTACCAAGATTATTTCTAATTGACTAACTATTTTTTGTCCTTGCATCATCTTGCCTAACCAGTTTGATTTTATTTCGAATTAGACAGATTGGTGACTGCATCGCTAGAGCTTCTGAGCTTATTTTGAGCATTAATAGCCGTGCGGATTAGTTAGCCTTAAAGATTGATATCAGTTAAACTTGAAGTCAGTTGGCCTTTTCAATCTGAGGTCCTCTGGAGCTCTAAGTTTTCTGAGAGTTTCATTGGTTGGGTTGATACTATTTTTATTTTATTAGGCTTTTGGTGCTGATCGATGAGTCTCCTAAGAGGTATTTCAGGTGTTCCAGAGGTGTGAGGCAGGGTGATCTCTCTTTTCCTTCTTTTCTACTTAGCTGAGGACTTCTTGGGTAGGTACCTCACCCACATAGTGGATTCAGGCTCTTGTTACCGATTTTCTCTCATGTTGGCATGCATGCTCCTACACATTTTCTATATGTTGATGATGTGTTGCTCTTCTGTCGAGCTTCTCCATAGAGCCTAAGAGTGATTTTGGATGCCTTTGAGTTTCATGGTTCCTTCCCGGTCAGATGTGAACTAGGAGAAATCTCGATCTACTTTGGCAGGTGTATTTACAGGCCAGGATTACTGATTTTCTTTCCGCTTTGAGCATGAAGGGGGTGATTCTACGACTTATTTGGGAGTTCCCTTCTTCGTTGGGCAGCCTAGGCGTGGTTGATTCCTTATGCTAACATGATTAAGAGCAAATTGGAGGCTTGGCAGGGCTTTACCTTATCTATGGCACGCAAACTTAGCATGATTACTTCAGCTATTCAGGGCTCCTTCTTTTATTCTTTTCAAATGACCTTCTTCACTTCTAAAAGAGCTAAATGCAGCTATTAGGAACTTCTTTTGGACATGCTCGATTCATCATCAAAAGACCATGTAGGTGCATGTGATTCTTGTTGTAGGCCAAAGAAGGAGGGTGATCTTGGTTTAAGGACCTTCGTGTCCTTAACAAGATGATGCTAAAGAAGCTCGCCTGGCGCATGATGACTTAGGATTTTATGATTTTTATCTACCTATGTGCCTGTTATTTAGCCCAGAATCATAGACTGCATACTTATATATTTCTTCCTCTATTTTGCCAGATATGAAGCTCATTTATGCATCATTGTTGCTTGAGTCCAGATTATTGGTTAGTCACATTACATGGTCTATTTTGGTTGGATAACTGGTTAGGGACTCTATTGATTGATCAGATTGGGGAATACTCGGTGTCGTAGTCCCTGGTGCAGGCTCAGGTGGGTGATGTTTACTCTGATTCTGGTGGATAGTGAAAGTACACCTAGAGGGAGGTGAATATGTGTTGTGCTAATCTAATGGTCAATAATGCGAAAATGCAACAATCATAAATGAATGATGCAAATGGTAAACTCAAATCAAGAAGTGAAGCTGGATTCCCTATGAAAGGCTCTAGAACTTCTCCTTCATATTCTTCTAGACAATGAGTTGAGGTGTTCAATTACCTTCTTGATTGAGAGAGTGAAATTTGACAAGTAAAAATGATGATATAAATGAATAGTAAGTGGAAATCAATGTAAATACAAGTGTAAGCAATAGCAAGTAGAGTAGAGCAAGATAGAAAGCAATCGCAAACACAAGAGATTTATTTCAAGGTTCAAGCACAAAGTTCTACGTCCTCGCATTCACCACGTGAAGGATTTCACTTCCACTAAGGATCTTTCTACAAAGAAGCCTCCACAAAGGAACTACAATAGTCTACACAAGATCGGAATATATAAATCCAACTCTCAATCCTCTACAGAGGAGGTAGCACAAAGCCAATGAAGTCTACAAGCTCTTGGTGGCCACAACAATCACAAACACTCTTTTACAATTTTTTATAGTATATAATGAGAAGTGAAGCTCAAAAAGTTTGTGACAGAGAAAATTCAGTTGAAATGAATGAATTTAAGAGCTAAAAACTGGCAGAAATTAGTTTTGAAATGAGAGCACTTAAAGCAAGAAAAGTAGAAAACTTTCTCTTTTGAATACACTTGATTTTTTAAAATACTTTCCAACATCAAAAGATTTTCTTATTTTTAATCCTCTCCAAGTGAACTATATATATAGGCAAGTGATAAACTATGGCAAGTGATAATCACTATTAGAATACTTTATTAGATCATTAAGAAAGAAATTAGGTCTAAAAAGGGGAAAAATATCTGTTAGGAAACAAGTTAAAAATCTCAGAATTTAAAAATTAGCCGTTACTGAAGCACTGTTAGATCTTCGATCGACCGGTCAGTCGACCGGTAGTTCAAATTTTTGAACTAACCCTTGACGTTAGTCGACCGCCCGATCGACTGATCTCTAACGAGACCAAATTTGTGCCAGTCGGTCGACCAGCCGGTTGACCGATCGATCTTCCAACAAACATCCACGGCACGCACAGGCTGAAGGCCACATATGACCCCGAGGTCTAGTCGACCAGCCGGTCGACCGATCGAGCCTAAAACTTAAGTTCAAATAGTTTTTGAAATTAAATTCATTTTCAAATATTTTATAATTGCTTGAAAAATAATTTGTAAATACATAAGCTATACGATACATGATAGAAACAAATATATAAATTTGAAAAATATAGGACATGAATCAAATATCAAACCTTGTAAAATACCAAAACAGGAAAACTAGATCTGAAAATTGTATTTGAAAACTTGTATTTTTGTGTGCGACTTCTTGAGCATCAATTGTACATTTTTTTTTACTTTAAACAATCTATCTTCTTACATACGATCTATATGTCTTCAACTAATCTTCAAGAAGGTTTTTTGAAATGCAGATCTTGATCGTCCAAACTCGAACCTTTTCCTTGAGTAATCTTAACACAAGAATACTTCCTTTTGAGGAAGAACACACCAAAATGTCCTTTGAACCTAAAACACTTAAATTTGATTAGCACCAAAAAACTTCATGTGATTTGTAATCATCAAAATAAAATCGAAGAGTATACCCTTGGGCTAACAATCTTCCCCTTTTGATGATGACAAAATACATGAGTTATTAGGATAAACAAATATAGGATGCTTGAAAAGCTTCCCTAAAGTGATGCTTATCTATCAAGTTTCATTTTACATGATTAATGATATTAGCAGTATCAAAACTAGTCATATGCATATGGGTATGGATA